>VWZS01003071.1:28707-44824 GCA_013397075.1 Rhabdornis inornatus | reverse complement strand
GAGCCTCAGGAGAAAGGGTTTGGACCGAGGGTGAGCTTAAATCTTAAACCGAGCCTCAGGAAAAACGGTTTGGATCCAGGGTGAGCTTAAATCTTAAACCAAGCCCGAGTTCTCCTCTTGGCCTGCCAGGGAACCAAGGAAAGAATTTGGAAAAAGCAGAATTTTCCACAGAATCCCCGAATTTCCACAGGGAGGGTGCTGCTGTTGGGAGATCCGTGAAAAGATTTGGAGCAGTTGGAAGCTCCGTGGAGAGAGGATTTCCCGGGAAATCTTTTTGGTGGATGATGATCCAGTTGGAAGNTGAGCTTAAATCTTAAACCAAGCCCGAGTTCTCCTCTTGGCCTGCCAGGGAACCAAGGAAAGAAGTTGGAAAAAGCAGAATTTTCCACAGAATCCCCGAATTTCCACAGGGAGGGTGCTGCTGTTGGGAGATCCGTGAAAAGATTTGGAGCAGTTGGAAGCTCCGTGGAGAGAGGATTTCCCGGGAAATCTTTTTGGTGGATGATGATCCAGTTGGAAGCATCGTGGGGTTTTCTGTGACCTCTCAGATTTTGGGGTTTGCTTCACCTCCGAGCTCAAGCCTTCACTTGCTCCTTTCAAAATTCCCTGTTCTTGCCAGAAATTGAGGGGGAATTCCCCACCTGGCGCAGGATTTTGGCCAAAATGAGGAAAAGCAGAGTGTGGAACCCACCTCTGCTGCCCTCCCAACCATTCGGGATCATCTCCAGCTCTTGCCCATGGCCATAAATCCCCCTCACCTTCCCCAAACCCCACGGAGCTGCGTTTATTTCCAGCAGCTTCCCTTCCAGCATTCCCTGGCAGGAAATCTGCGCTCTCCAGATTGTCACTGGGATGTGGAGATGAGCTCCAAACCCAACATGTTCTTGCAGGAGGCTTCTGGGATCTTGCCAGGGATCAGCTGCTCGCTGGAGCTTTCCAAGGAATTTCAGCTTCTCAGTGGAACTCCAGGATTGGGGAATTGCACTGGATCCGCTGGAGGACGGGGTCAGGGATGGGAGGGATGGTTTAGATGTTGGAGCTCTTCTCTCTTCCCTGTTTCCTTGTCCCAGCTGTTTTTCGGGATTTTTATGGGTTCGTTATCCCATTCCATATAGGATATCCAGAAGTATTGATTCTGTAGGTGTTGGTAAAAGGTTCTGGTTCCCAATCCTAACCCTATGGAAGATCTCTGCTTTTCCCCATCCCAAATTTATCACATTTCCTCTCCAGGAGCCTGTCAAAATTCCTATAAATGGGAGGAAACCTCCCTGTTTTGGGAAATGAACTCTCCAGTTGCAGAGAGGGAATCCCGGGAGTTGGAATCAGCCTGGAGCAGGGATGTGGGGCAGGATGAAAGGCTGGGAACAGGGAATTCCTGCAGCAGGGAATGCCTGCATTGCAGATGTCACTGGCATTGAAAATTCCCATAAGCTGAGGAAAACCTCCCTGTTTTGGGAAGTGAACTCCATAGAGAAGGTTTGGAGTCAGCCTGGAGCAGGGATGTGGGGCAGGATGAAAGGCTGGGAACAGGGAATTCCTGAATTATGGAATCCTTCATTGCCCATGTCCCCAGCATTGGCTCCGGCCTGGACAGAGCTGAGTGACCAGAGCAGTTTACAAGGAACAAATAAAAGCAGCTCCCAGCTCCTCTCCCACTTTTCTGGGATATTTATCCCAGCCAGGCTGTTCCTGCTGCTGGGTCACAGAGTTTGTGTTGATTTTGGAGAAGGATCTGGGCCGCCCCTGCTGGAGCCGGAATTTTTTGTCTGGAATCACCTCCAGGTTCCTCACAGGAGGGACTCCAGTGGCTGAGCAGGGTCTTTGCTCCGGGTTTTTGGTGGCAGATCCCTGTCCCTGCCCACCCCATGATGGATGAATATCATCCCTGGGGATTGGAGCTCCTGGAACTCCCTGGGAAGGGTTGGGGTGGATCATTCCAGCTCCTGCTCCATGCTCCTGTGGTCTCCTCATCCCACTCTTTTTTTTGGCCACCCAACAGTGCCACCTCTGCCATTCTCTGGCTCTTCCCTCTATCCTTGCCCCATCTGATCCCATCTTGTCCTTCTGGACCTTTTCAGTTCCCATTCCCACCCGTGAAACCCCAGATTTTGGGAGTGCTGATTCTGGGGTGAAAGGAGCTGCAATGAGGGCAGAACAGAGCTGATCTTAGGGATCCTGCAGCCTCTGTTTTTATGGGATCCAATTCCAGCAGGAAGCTGGAATCCAGCACTCCTGTGCCTGCAAGGGATCCTGGTGGAGAAGGAAATGGGAATTGGAAATGACCAGGACATGGCCTTTAGGGTTTAGGTCAAGTCTGAGCAGTGCCCAGGGCCAGGAAGGAGATTCCCAGTGCAGGATCCAGACGGGAAAGGTGGGATCAGAATTTCCTTGGGATCATCCAGCTTGGCAGGAGAGTGCTGGACTCATTTCCAGCCGGGCCATCCCAAAATAGGCACCAAAAAAAAAAAAAAAAAGAGAAAGCAAAGATGGAATAAAATAAAAGCAATCCACGGGATTGCTGGGGAGACTTCCAGAGAGACTCCAGGAGGGAGCAGGGAGTGGAGCGAAGGAACGGCCCTGGTTTGTCTCAGCTTTGTCCAAAGCTCCATCGCTCATTAACACACCACAATTAATGCTCTGCCTCCGAGGCACACAAGTGTTGAGCTCATTAGCACCGAGTGGAAAGGTCCGAGGCTTTCATATCGTTTGCGAGGGGATTAAGAACACAAAAGGGGCCATAAATTTACAGCCAAATATAAACCAGCTGCTGTGGGCTCGGCTGGGGGGGAGGGAAGCATCGGGATCGGGATTGGGATGGGGGAGAGGGCTGGAGGAGGAAGGAGGGATGGGAGGTGGCAGCAATGCATCTTTTCCTGCAAAAATCCTGGAGTTAGGTTGTTAAAATATTTTTTTTCTTTTTTTTAGGTTTTTTTTTTTAGAGTTTTTAGGATTTTTTATTTTTTCGTGTTTACCTAGCCCTCCCAGTCTTATTCTGTGTGCTCATGGTGGGAAAGAAACCATCCCAATCCATCGGAGCCAGCTCCCAAAATTATATCAAATAGGCTGAATTCCGGCTGCCATCAGCTCCAGCCCCTTCTCCATGCCCTGGAAGCCTTAATCCATGGGCAAAAGCCTCTGGAGCAGAGAAAATCTTCCATGGATGGAGGATGGCTCCTGTTCCAGGGGAAGAATTCCAGGGCTGGGTTGTCTCCTTGATTTTAGACCAGGCAGTGCTGTCATCTCCAGGGGTGTAAATCCAGAGTAACTCCGAGGGATTAAAAAAAAAAAGCCAAATGGAGAAGCTTTGGGAGATTTCAAATCCCACAAATTTGGGGGATTTCGCTGTGGGATTCCACCCCAGAACTCCCCACGAGCTCCAAGCCTGCTGTGCTGGCAGAGCAGGATTGTGGCTGTAGGATACCCNCCTTCCTCCCTTCCTCCCTTCCTCCCTTCCTCCCTTCCTCCCTTCCTCCCTTCCTCCCTTCCTCCCTTCCTCCCTTCCTCCCTTCCTCCCTTCCTCCCTTCCAGCTCAAGGAACCTCCTCACCTGAGGTTTGTACCCCACTCATCCCTCTGGTGCTAACGGAGCTCTCCATCACTTCCCAAGTGGAATTTTTTCCCATGAAATCTCTCTCAGCTGCTGGTTCTCCAGCTTCCTTCTCCTNGATGGAATAAAATAAAAGCAATCCACGGGATTGCTGGGGAGACTTCCAGAGAGACTCCAGGAGGGAGCAGGGAGTGGAGCGAAGGAACGGCCCTGGTTTGTCTCAGCTTTGTCCAAAGCTCCATCGCTCATTAACACACCACAATTAATGCTCTGCCTCCGAGGCACACAAGTGTTGAGCTCATTAGCACCGAGTGGAAAGGTCCGAGGCTTTCATATCGTTTGCGAGGGGATTAAGAACACAAAAGGGGCCATAAATTTACAGCCAAATATAAACCAGCTGCTGTGGGCTCGGCTGGGGGGGAGGGAAGCATCGGGATCGGGATTGGGATGGGGGAGAGGGCTGGAGGAGGAAGGAGGGATGGGAGGTGGCAGCAATGCATCTTTTCCTGCAAAAATCCTGGAGTTAGGTTGTTAAAATATTTTTTTTCTTTTTTTTAGGTTTTTTTTTTTAGAGTTTTTAGGATTTTTTATTTTTTCGTGTTTACCTAGCCCTCCCAGTCTTATTCTGTGTGCTCATGGTGGGAAAGAAACCATCCCAATCCATCGGAGCCAGCTCCCAAAATTATATCAAATAGGCTGAATTCCGGCTGCCATCAGCTCCAGCCCCTTCTCCATGCCCTGGAAGCCTTAATCCATGGGCAAAAGCCTCTGGAGCAGAGAAAATCTTCCATGGATGGAGGATGGCTCCTGTTCCAGGGGAAGAATTCCAGGGCTGGGTTGTCTCCTTGATTTTAGACCAGGCAGTGCTGTCATCTCCAGGGGTGTAAATCCAGAGTAACTCCGAGGGATTAAAAAAAAAAAGCCAAATGGAGAAGCTTTGGGAGATTTCAAATCCCACAAATTTGGGGGATTTTGCTGTGGGATTCCACCCCAGAACTCCCCACGAGCTCCAAGCCTGCTGTGCTGGCAGAGCAGGATTGTGGCTGTAGGATACCCTGGGATCTGAACTTCCCTAAAATTGGATTTTCCTCCTTCCTGTGCCATCCAGGGTGGGATTTTCGGGTGTTTTTGGGAGGCATGGAGAAGGGAAAGCCCCTCCTTGGGCTCTGAGCTGGGTGGAACTGCAATCCAGGCTCCACTTGCTGGGGGAATGGGAACGAATCCCAGGGATGTGAGGGACCAGGAGTGAATCCCAGGGATATCAGGGAGTCANTTTGTGGGGTCATCTCAGCCTTGTCACCTCCTCCCTGGAGGAGCTTTAGTCCTCACCTGGTCTGCAGGAGCTCCTCGCGTACTTGCTCATCCCATGGAGGTCTTGCAATCCTTGGGATTTCCTTGGAGGAATCCCTTTTCCAAGCTTTTCCCCTTACTCCTGCCATGAGACCGTGCATACTCTGGAAGGGTTTTTTATTCCTTCAGGATGAAGTGGCTGCACCATGGATCGGGAATTTTCCATTCATCCCCTCCTGAGCGTGGCCACCTCTTGCTCTGCTCTGTTCCCAGTTTCTGGAATTCTTGGCAGCACCAAGGACTGGTTTCTTTTTAAGTCTGGCTTTGTCTCTAGGAGAGTCCCTGCTTTGGGTTACTAAATTCATAGAGATCCTTCTCTTTTGTCCTCTCCCTGTGCTCCAGGAAAATGCATCAGGTCAGTAAAAACCGGGACTTTTCTCCTGGTATTTCACTTTCACACTGGGAAAGCTGTTCTCCTCCTCCTCCTTATCTCCAGGGAAACTCTCATCTCCACACCCCAGGCTGTGATCCATCACCAGTCCATCCCAGGGGTTGCAATTAATGGTCTTCAAGGTCTCTCCTGACCCAAACCATTCCACAAATTCCCTGAGGAATGAGCCTGGTGGGGTTGAGGGATTCTCCTTCCCCACAGCTCCAGCCAAAAGCTCCATGCACAGGGATCCAGTGAGATCCTGGCCAGCTGATCCCACATTTCCAATCCCTTTTGTCTGGACACAGCTCTCATTTCTTTGCCATGACATCCATGGATGTGGGATTGTTCTCCCTCCTCAAGGAGCGTAAGGTGAATTTTTTATTCCCTTTTCCTCCATAAATAATTTGGGACAGCAGCATTCCAAAGCCAACAAATCCCAGTGCCTTTTGGTGTCCCCATAAATTTGGCTGAGAAGCAGAAATTTCTCAATGGGATTTTGCCGGGGATGGAATTTTTGGGAGACTGGGGCAGTTTTACAGACGGGGTGCTGGGGCAGGTCCTGCTTGGACCCCCAGAGCCCCTTTAACATCTCAGCCTTAAAGGATTTGGGATTGAAAGCAAGGCCTTGAAGGGTTTGGGATTGAAGCACAGCCTTAAAGGGTTTGGGATTGAAATCAAAACCTTAAAGGGTTTGGGATTGAAAGCAAAGCCTTAAAGGGTTTGGGATTGAAAGCAAAGCCTTAAAGGGTTTGGGATTGAAAGCAAAACCTTAAAGGGTTTGGGATTGAAAGCAAAGCCTTAAAGGGTTTGGGATTGAAAGCAAAGCCTTAAAGGGTTTGGGATTGAAGCAAAACCTTAAAGGGTTTGGGATTGAAGCACAGCCTTAAAGGGTTTGGGATTGAAAGCAAAGCCTTAAAGGGTTTGGGATTGAAAGCAAAGCCTTAAAGGGTTTGGGATTGAAGCACATCCTTAAAGGGTTTGGGATTGAAAGCAAAACCTTAAAGGGTTTGGGATTGAAAGCAAAGCCTTAAAGGGTTTGGGATTGAAAGCAAAGCCTTAAAGGGTTTGGGATTGAAGCAAAACCTTAAAGGGTTTGGGATTGAAGCACAGGGTTTGGGATTGAAAGCAAGGCCTTAAAGGGTTTGGGATTGAAAGCAAAGCCTTAAAGGGTTTGGGATCGAAGCACAGCCTTAAAGGATTTGGGATTGAAAGCAAGGCCTTGAAGGGTTTGGGATTGAAAGCAAGGCCTTGAAGGGTTTGGGATTGAAAGCAAGGCCTTGAAGGGTTTGGGATTGAAAGCAAGGCCTTAAAGGGTTTGGGATTGAAAGCAAGGCCTTAAAGGGTTTGGGATTGAAAGCAAGGCCTTGAAGGGTTTGGGATTGAAAGCAAGGCCTTAAAGGGTTTGGCATTGGAAGCAAAGCTGTAAAGGATTTGGGATTGGAGCAAAGCCTTAAAGGGTTTGGGATCGAAAGTCTCCCATGCCATGTAGGGGATTTGTAGGAGAGATTCTTGAACATGGAGACTTTGGGGTTGTGAGGAAATGCAGATCTTGGGCTTAATTTTATTCTGAACTTGACTGGAAATACTGGAGTTTCTTGTAATCTTTTTTTTTTTTTTAAACATGGGAGAATCAAGGGGTAGGGACACCTCTCGAAGGTGCATCATGACATGATCCAAAACGATCCTTTCGTTTCTTCCAAAAGATTTTTTTTGAGAATCATCCCAATTCCAGTGCAAGTGCCTTTCACAAAGGCACATCATTCCTTTTAGCCTGGAGGCTCCAGCTCCTGTTCCCAGACTCCCGTTGGAGGCTGGAGCATTCACGAGAGCCTGGATTCCTCCAGGATGGAGCCTCCCATGTGCTCCCTTTTCCAGAGGAAAAAAAAAAAAGGAGAAAAGAAATCAGTTCTTTGCTGTGTGCAATGGCCAAACTTTTTTTAAACAGACATCAGAGTGTCCAGGCAGGAGCGGGATTTTTTTGGAATTTTCTCTCCTTTAGTGGTGCCTTTCCAACTTTTTTGCTGTGTTTTCCCTTTGTTCATGCTCCCAGCACCAGAACAGCCTCTTGCCCACGAACCACCTCCAAAAATATCCCGGTTTTCGAGCCTGCTGGAGCATGGGAATGAGCTCTGGAGAGGGGCAGCCATCCAGGATAATGTGGTGATGGGACAGGGCTGGGACAAACACAGCCTGGTCTTTGGAAATGTGGGAAGAATTAGGAGGAATCCAGGTTGAGATGTTGCTTTGGATGCTTCCCGATGTATCCTGTCGGCCAAACCTCTGGCAGGTGCCAAATTGGTTCCTGAAAACATTTCCAGGCTCATCCCGCCTCACTCTGGTCAGGCCAGCGGCTCTAGGCTGGATGGGATGCAGGTGGCTGATCCCAAAATTTCAGTTTTCCTCCTGGAGGGGAGGAACAGAAAGCTCCGTTCCCTCTTTTGGGAGGACGTGCCAGGTGGGAACGAGGGGCCTGCGAATCATGGATGGCAAAAGGCAGGGATTGGTGCTTGGAGTGGGAAGGAGAAATCCATGGAAAACACGGTCCCCCACACCCCAACCATGCATGGAATCACAGCTGGAGCTCACGGAATTCCCTGAAATTCCCTTTCCTTGGCTGTGGTTTAAGGATGGGACTGGGGGCACTTTGCTGTCACATGGAGCTGAGGCACTGGGAAGACATTTTCTGCCTTTGGAAAACCATAAATCCTTAAATATCCTTTTTCCGTGCGAGGCAGAGTGGGAAGGTTCCAGCCAGGCTCGCTGGGTGGTGGGGTCTCTGTCGGTGTGGGGGTGTGGTGGAAATGAACGCCCTTGGATGGAGCAAATTCCCAGATTTGACTCTTTTGGGATGTATCCCAACGTGGAAAAACTGGGGGTTCTTTCCAGCATCCCCAAAAAATCCTGGCACTGCTGAGAGCCCTTGTGGCTGGGTGCTACCACAGCCGGGCTGTGGCATCTCAGGGTTAACAAAGCTGAGCTTAGAGATGATTTTGCCTCTTGGCAGCTCTGGAACAACTCTTTCTTTTTGCCCTGATTCTCCTCGGCTTTGCCCGGATTCGCTCCTGGAGCGGCCGAGCCGCTCAGCTCGACTTCACTAGAGGGCGCAGGAATTTTAGGCTAGGAACGCGCCGGGGTTCGTCGGGGAAAGTTGGCTGCCTTCTCCTCCTTTTTAATCAACTGGAAAGATGCAGGGTTGAACTGGAGGTGACTGGAAGGGGATCCAGACTTGTGTCTGGCCGGGGAAGGATCTGCTGACATGTGGGATTAGGCGGTGCGAGCGCGGCGGCGGCGGCGGCCGGGACGGAGCAGCGCGGCCGAGGCTTGGGATGTGGTTGGGAGCTCCAGGGAGCAGCCAGCTGGAGGAGCCTCCTGGCACGAGGAGAGCTCCCAAAATTGCAGAGAAAGGAAAAAAAAAAAAAATCCACCTCACCTCCCCAGTGCTTAATGCTTGTCAGTCTGGGCAGGTTTGTGTTGATCTCACAGGGTTCGGTTTTCTCTTCCAAAGGATCCCCCCTGTCTGTTCCCATCAATCCTTAGGACAGGATCTTTCCTCTTGGGAGCCTGGCTTGATCCAGGGGTGTAGATCCAGCCCCCCACACCACAGCAGCTGTTTGGGGACCAGAGGCACATCTGGGATGGTGCTGTGTCCTTTCTTCAGGGAGCAGGGGGTCCCCAAGTGCTTCTCCTGTGGGAAGGACGAGGCCAGGAATGCCCAAAGGCCACCTCCATTGGGATGGTGGCTCCATTGGGATGGTGGATCCAAGCAGGGACATAGACCCGGTGCTCCTAAAGCAGAGGTTGTCCCCTCATTGGCCCTGCTTCCAGCTGGGGAAACTGAGGCATGGGAAATGTTCCAGGACATTCACTGGAAGCTTCTGTCCTCATCCCAAGCTCCTCAGCATGGATGAAGGACAGGTGACAGCTGGACAGGGAGACAGCAGTGTCCCTTTGCCAGCCCCATCCCGGTGGCCTTGTCCCATCCCTGTGGAAGAGCTCCCGGATCCTGGTTGTGCATCAAACCCTGGGGTCCTGCTCATGGACAAAGGAACCGTCCCTTGACCACTCCCTTCTTACCTTCCCCAATCCCTTCCCAGCTTTCCACTCCCTTCCCACTTTCCCCACTCCCTTCCCACCTTTCCCCACTCCCTTCCCACCTTTCCCCACTCCATTCTTACCTTCCCCAATCTTTTCCCAGCTTTCCACTCCCTTCCCACTTTCCCCACTCCCTTCCCACTTTCCCCACTCCCTTCCCACCTTTCCCAATCCCTTCCCACCTTTCCCCACTCCCTTCCCACCTTTCTCATTCCCTTCTTACCTTCCCCACTCCCTTCCCACCTTCCCCATGCAGCCCAGGGTCTCGGCTTTTCCCCCTCCAGCTTTTCCTGCCCAAGCAGCTGCTTTTTCCAGCAGAAAACTCCTGAATGTCGCTGCCTTTCCACGCTCCAGAGCAGCTCGGGATGCGGACGGGAGGCGGCCGCTGCTGCCCCGTCCCGTGCCCTCGCCGCGCTCTCGCTCCCTGCTGTTCATTCATTCATTCCTTGATCCCTCCTCTCATTCATTCATTCATTCATGCCTTGGCTCCGTGCGGCCATCCAGCCATGGCTCCCTGTCCCCCAGGCTGATCTGCTTGGATTCTCTTCCCTGTCCATCCTCCCATCCTGGGATTCCCACGGGGAGCTCCGTGCCGGGCCCACCACGTGCTGAGTTTTGCTCTGGGCTCAACCCGGGACGTTGTGGAGCCTCCTGCCCGGAGCTGCGAGGGGACAGAGGTGTTTTTTCACCAAACAAACTCCCAGGGAACGCCAGGGCATTAGCAATGAGGGGTCGCAGCCAGGAAAATATTACCTTTCCCTTGGAGTGCTGACTGCGGAGGAAATTCTCACATTTACAGCTCCGGCGAGCCCGGCGCTCATGGAAAAGAGGGGGTGGCTTTGATTTCGCTCCTCTCGGTGGGTTTGATAACTTGGCAGCCCCCCCACCTCGCCTCCATTCCCGCCGGGAAGCGGCCACCAGTGGAGGCTCCGGCGCGCAGCTCCCTCCTTGGAATCCTGATTTAATTGGATTTTCCTGGAGGCCTGCGGTGCGTGTGCGTCCTGCCCCGTGCGTGTGTGTAGGTTAATAAAAAATAAACAAACAGCACTTTCCCCCCTTTTCTCGGGGAGGGATGCGGCGGGAATGCCGAATGAAAGCGCTGCTGTGCCGGGAAGGGACATTCCTGGCATTGCTGAGCTCCTCGAGTGGGCCCTGGCCCAAATTGGAGGAAAAAAATTGGAGTAAGGAGCTGTTAGCATGGGGGACCTGGGGAGGCCCAGTCCTGCTCACTGTTTACTTGCAGAGCTTAAATTAACGCTGGCTGCTGACATCAGGAATTTTTTTTTTTCCCTGGTTTCCCAAGGAAATGAGCCGAGGGCGATCGTGGCCTCTGCGTACGTGCAGAGGCTCTTCCCCACTTGAACCCCTGTCGGAGTTCAGCCAGATTCCACAGAGATCCTAAAGGCTCCAAAATAATTATTTTGCTTCATTTTGCATCTCTGGGAGGGAAAAAAAAAAACAAAAAAACAAACAAAGAAAAAAAAGAAAGGTGGTGGAGAGGTGGGAGGAATTGTCGGTGCTTTGTTGGGAGACTTGCGTTTTCCTGTTGTGTTTGTCTGTGCTGGACACTGGAGAATCCCTGTGGAAAAGGTGCATTGGTGACACCCAAACCATGGCATGGACAGAGCTGGGATCCACTGGACATGGAAAGCTGGCTCTGTCTCTCCTGCTGCACGTGGGGGTGAAGGAATTCCTCCCATCGCTGGCTCACTCCGTTATTCCCTGTCACTTGTGATGATTGCAGTGGGAATCTCAGCAGGAGCTGGTGTTTCTGGCAGGTTTTTTAGGAGCTGGTGGCTTTGGATGAAGAGTTTGGAATGGTGACACCTCCCTGTGATGACCTCGGTGAAGGCCAAGGGTGTTGGGGCTGTGTAGAAATCTTTTTTTTTTTTTTTGCTCTTTCCTGTAGGTTTTCTTCAAGATTTTTAGCCATGAGGCTGTGGAGAGTGGGAATCTCGAGAGGAGCTGGTGTTTCTGGCAGCTTTTTTAGGAGCTGGTGGCTCTGGATGAAGAGCTTGGAGTGGTGACAAGCTCTTGACCTTGGTGAAGGCCAAGGCTGTTGGGGCCGTGTAGAAATCTTTTTTTTTTTTTTTTTGCCGTTTCCCGTAGGTTTTCTCCAAGATTTTCAGCCATGAGGCTCTGGAGAGTTACCTCCCCAAGATCCAGCTGGTGATCAAGGACACCCTGCGGGCCTGGAGCAGCAACCCCGAGTCCATCAACGTGTACCACGAGACACAGAAGCTCACGTTCCGCATGGCCATCCGCGTCCTGCTGGGATTCCGCATCCCGGACGAGGAGCTCGGCCGCCTCTTCGAGGTCTACCAGCAGTTTGTGGAGAACGTCTTCTCCCTGCCCGTGGATCTGCCCTTCAGTGGCTACAGGAGGGTGAGCTTTGGGTTGGGTTCTCCGCCCTGACAGCACCAATTAATTAATGGGCGCGGTGATTAATCCGCGCCTTTCCCGGTTCTCGGCGGGGTTTCTCATCCTCTCACCTCATGGAGTCCACTTTGGGTCACAGTTCCTGATTTAGTGGAGAAGACAGAGGAAAAGCCATCCCCTTAGTGATTGGAGTGGATTGATAACAGAAAATAGACAGGATTGGCTCAGATTTAATTCATATTTTTCCTCATTTGGCAATTTTCCCATATTTTTTTACTTTGTGGGACCCTTCTCCTTTTAATTCCCTCCTCGGAGTAAAACAGGTCCTTGTAATTCCAAGAACTAAAACAGATCCTTGTAATTCCCAAAACTAAAACAAGTCCTTCGAATTCCTGGAGCATTCCAGTTTTTTTGATGAACGAAGCAAAATGAAAACATACCAAAAAACGGACATAAAATCATACCTTTTCCTGTGGGGAATTTTGATAACAGAAATATGGGGGGTTCAAAATTTATTTTCGTGGTATCCCTGCAAATCTTTTTTATTGCTGTTTGCCCACGGGAGTGATTGCATCCCCTCAGAGTCCAGAATCATTCCCAGCAGCAGGTTAGCTCCAAGCAGCTGCATTCCCTGTAGGAATTGCTTTACTGGGACCAGGTGATCAAATTTCTCGGGAAGGGGATTCTTTGGGATGAATGGGCTTTCCTTTGAGAGACAATTTTCCCAGGGATTTCCATACATCCCAGGAGGAGCCGGGGGGCTGTGAAGCGGTGCCGGACAGGGGCTCCCAGCCCAGCCTGTCATTTACACCTAGGTGTTGATTACTCCTCCTGTGATCTCCCCCACTCTGGCTTTACTCCTCCCGCCCAGGGGAAGCCTCCAACATCCTCACACC
Organism: Rhabdornis inornatus; assembly: GCA_013397075.1. NCBI lineage: Eukaryota > Metazoa > Chordata > Aves > Passeriformes > Rhabdornithidae > Rhabdornis > Rhabdornis inornatus. The sequence goes on along the minus strand of VWZS01003071.1, from coordinate 32,188 downwards.
CCTCTTTGAGCCTCTGCTTTTATGGTTTGAACCTGTCCTGAGCACATCTGCAGCTCCTGGGATGGGCAAGGTGCTGCTGGTGGTGTGGTCTGAGCAATTCCTGCTCCACAGGGAATCCGGGCCCGGGAGACGCTGCAGAAGGGGCTGGAAAAAGCCATCCAGGAGAAGCTGCAGAACACGCAGGGCAAGGACTACGCCGATGCCCTGGACATCCTGATAGAGAGTGGGAAGGAGCACGGCAAGGAGCTGACCATGCAGGAGCTGAAGGTAAAGTTCTTCCCCGGAGCTGCCTTGGGATTGTTCTTGTTCTGCTCAGGGCAGGGCATTCCCCAAGGGAGAAGTGTGGGATGCTCCAAGGAGGGATTTTTGGGGCAGAGATGAGCAGCGAGAGCTGGGTGACCACGATGTGTCGGTGGTTCCCAGTGTGGTGGATCCAAACCTGTTGCTTTATCTATTTGCTGGTTGTGCCCAGACCCTTCTGCAAAGCATTCCATGGAATCATCCAGCTTGGGAAAGGCCTCCGAGATCACCCAGACCAATTCCATCCCCACTAAACCACACCACAAAATTCCACATCCACTCAGTTCAGGAAAGCTTTCAGGGTTGGTGGCTCCATCCCTGTCCCAGGCAGCCTCTTCCAATGCTTGACCCGCTTCCAGGAAAGAAACTTTCCTTGATATCCAACCCAAACCTCTCCGGTCACAACAGAAGCCTTGATCAGCGTCATCCCTTGATCCTTGCACTTTTCCTGGTGCCTCCTTTGCAGGGAACAGGAGTTCCTCAGGAGATTCCTATCTGCAGCTGGGTCCTCCAGGGTTTTTTGTCTGATCCTCTGAGGTTCTGTGTGAAGCTCCTTGTGGTGGCTGTCCAAGGAGTGACCTTCCAGTTAAACATGACCAAGCTGTGGCTGCCCCATCCCTGGAAGTGTCCAAGGCCATTAACAATGGAAACAGACGCTGCCCAGGTTTCCCTCATCCATCCTGGTGGGTGGGGAATCACCCAGGAGAATCCATCTCCCTCCAACGTCTCCCTTTGTAGGCCACATCCCGTTTTTCCCTCTCCCAGCTTTGTGACGTGATCCTTCCTCAGGTCACTTGGCCCCTTTGGATCTTAAACCTCTATTTTGGATCTTAAACCTCTGTTTTGGGGGAGAAGCTGTGGCTGCTCCATCCCTGGCAGTGCCCAAGGCCAGGTTGGACGGAGCTTGGAGAAATCTGGAATAATGGGAGGCATCCCTGGGGTTGGAACAATGTGATCTCAAAGTTCCATCCATCCCAAAACCATTCCACGATTCTAAGGCCAGACTGGAAAAGCTTTTGGGGAGAAGAACACCCCATGGCCCCTTGACGTGCTGAGGTTGGTATCCCACCTTTTTCCCACCCCTGTGCCTCACCCTGGCTCTTCTCCCGCCCCCCAGGACGGCACCCTGGAGCTGATCTTCGCCGCCTACGCCACCACGGCCAGCGCCAGCACCTCCCTGATCATGCAGCTCCTCAAACACCCGCGGGTGCTGGAGAAGCTGCGGGAGGAGCTGCGGAGCAAAGGGATCCTGCACAACGGCTGCATCTGCGAGGGCTCCCTGCGCCTGGACAACATCAACGGCCTCCAGTACCTGGACTGCGTCATCAAGGAGGTCCTGCGGCTCTTCACCCCCATCTCTGGGGGGTACCGGACCGTGCTGCAGACCTTCGAGCTGGATGTGAGTATTGCTGCACCCGTGAGCTGCCCAAAACTGCCCAGCTCGCTTGAGCCTGGCTTAGAGGAGAGCTCAGAGGGGATAAACAAAGTCCTGCCTTATTAAGTCCTTCTCCCAGGCAACCAGTGACAGGATAAAGGGACACAGCCTTAAGCTGAACCAGGAGAAGTTTGGGCTGGATATTAGGGAAAAAATTCTTTCCCAGAAAGAGTGGTTGGGTGTTGGAATGGGGTGCCCAGTGAGGTGGTGGAGGCGCCATCCCTGGACAGGTTTATTCCTGGATGTGGCACTCGGTGCCACGGTTTTGTGGATGAGGTGGTGTTAGATCACAGCTTGGGCTTGGTGATCTCAAAGGCCTTTCCAGCCTAATTAATTCTGTGATTCTGGCCATGGGATTTGCTCCAGATCCAGCAGTGATGGGATGTGGAGCAAGGGATGCGCCGGAGCTGCCAGAGAGCAGACGGGTGTGATGCTTCAAAGCCCAGCTCGTGACAGTGACGCCAAATTCTGAGCTGGGGTGTGACAGGGGAAAGGTTTACAGCAAAGGGCATCTCCAGGCTGCCGGATGACAGGCGGATTAGTCACCGCCATGGCTGGAATTTCCTCCCAGCAAAACAAAATCTCGGGAGCTGCCTTGTCACTGTAAATCCTCCTAATGCAGTGGTTTGAGTCAGAGACCTTTTAAAGTGCTCAGGGGATGATAAATCCACCCCATTTCTCATCGCCCGGGCCCCGACGTGGGTGTTGGGTGTGTGGTGCTGACAGACAGCGGGGTGTGGGATGCTCTGGGATCCCTCTGGGATGCTCTGGGATGCTCTGGGAAGCGCTGGCTGATGTGTGGGGCACGGCACGGGAGAAGCTGCTTCCCCTGCTCAGCACCATGGGGTTCCTGGTAGGCAGCTCCTGCCGGTGACCACAAAGCAAATAAATGGGTGGATCATCCCACAGATCCTTGGGATATCTGGGAGGATAAAGCCAGGAGTCGCATCCCTTTGTGCTGTGCTGTCTGGTTTTCCTTTAAATCTGCATCACGCTTGAGGGATAAACCCAAAAGAAATGGGAATAAGCAAGGAAAACAGCGAGGGTGGTGCGGGCTGGCACAAATTGCCCAGGGATTATGGACGCCACATCCCTGGAAGTGTCCAAGGTTGGACAGGGCTTGGAGCACCCCAGGGTAGTGAAAGGTGTCCCTGCCCATGGGACAGGATGAGTTTAGGGTCCCTCCCAACCCAAACCATTCCATGATTCCACGGAAACAAAATTCCTTTACCTCATCCCCCCGCTCCATCTCCTTCTCCAGCAGGATTGACCCACTCTGCTCTTCTCTCCACCCCTTCCCAACTCCCCGCAGGGTTTCCAAATCCCCAAGGGCTGGAGCGTGATGTACAGCATCCGGGACACCCACGACACCGCTCCCGTCTTCAAGGACGTGGACGTCTTCGACCCCGACCGCTTCGGGCAGGGCCGGAGCGAAGACAAGGACGGCAGGTTCCACTACCTCCCCTTCGGAGGAGGCGTACGGACCTGTCTGGGCAAGCACCTGGCCAAGCTCTTCCTCAAGGCTCTGGCCATCGAGCTGGCCAGCACCAGCCGCTTCGAGCTCGCCACCAGGACTTTCCCCAAAATCACCCTGGTGCCCGTGGTCCACCCGGTTGATGGACTCAAGGTCAAATTCTTCGGACTGGATTCCAACCAGAACGAGATCCTGACGGGCACAGACGCCATGCTGGGGGCCACCGTGTAAATCCCGCGCCGGTGGCAACCAGGGACGGGCGGCCGGGGGAT
>VWZS01003071.1:1782-17924 GCA_013397075.1 Rhabdornis inornatus | reverse complement strand
CCCCAAAATTCCCCATCTCCTGTGGATCACTGTCCCATCCCCAAAATTCCCCATCTCCTGTGGATCACTGTCCCATCCCCAAAATTCCCCATCTCCTGTGGATCACTGTCCCATCCCCAAAATTCCCCATCTCCAGAGCTGATGGGATGGGATCAAACCAGATCCTGTTTTTTGATAAACTGAGCAAAAATTATTGAGCTGCCTCAGGAATAATTTCTCCGTGTTTTCCTAAAAATCATTCCTTAACTCATCTGCCTTGGGATGCAAACTCTGCCCAGATTTCCCCCATCTCTCCTTGCAGGCGGGAAATCACCCAGGAGAATCCATCTCCCTCCAATGGTGATCCCATTCCATGTTTCCTTCTCCCAGCTTTGTGACCTGACCCATCCTCAGGCTAACTTTGGATCTGGAATCTTTGGAGATGATGGGTTTTTTTGGGAGAACCTATGGCTGCCCCATTCCTGGGAGTGCCCAAGGTCAGGTTGGACAGGGTTTGGAGCAATTTGGGATAGTGGGAGGTGTCCCATGGCAGGGGGTGGGATAAGCTGGGCTTTAAGGTCCCTTCCACTCCAAAACATTCCATGTTCCATGTGCCCAACACCTCTGTTTTGTCAGGAGAGCTGTGAGAATTCAGATTGCTCCAAATTTCTCTGAATTCTTTATTTTATTTTCAAGGAAACTTCTCCAAGTCATCTTAAAATCAGGTTTTGGTGTTTCCATGAAGTCCAGGCTGCACCAGCTGGGAACGCCCGAGCTGGGCTGTGCTTGTGTGGCTTTGGTTGTTCTGGGAACGCTGTTCCTGCTGGGAATACCACGGGCATGGGTGTGGGATCAAAGGCACAGTGTCCACTCCGTGGGAAGATCTTCAATCCCTGTTTTCTCCTGGTTGACCAAGAGCAGCTGCAGGCCAAGGGTTCGAGGCCACCTGAGGCTCCACAAGCGACCTTGACTGTGGAGGTTGGGAAAACTGGGACAAACTTCTCAGCACCAGGATTTTGCAGAGGGAAAACGTGAGTGGTTGGAAAGGATTAGAGGGCTGGAACAGCTTTCCCATGGGAAGAGCTGGGAATGCTCCCCTGGAGAAGGGAAGGCTCCAGGGAGAGCTCAGAGCCCCTTGCAGGGCCTGAAGGGGCTCCAGGAGAGCTGGAGAGGGACTGGGGACAAGGCATGGAGGGACAGGACACAGGGAATGGCTTCCACTGGGAAAGGGGAGATTGGGCTGGGATCTTAGGAAGGAATTGCTGCCTGGGCTGGAATTCCCAGATTTGCTGTGGCTGTCCCTGGATCCCTGGCAGTGTCCAAGGCCAGGTTGGATCCACCTGGGACAGTGGGAGCTGTCCCTGACATGGATGGGGTGGGATGGGATCTTTAAGGTCCTTTCCACACCAAACCATTCCACTATTCCATGATCTTATCCCCAAGTCTGCAGTGTTCGCAGGATTTGGTCCCTCTGTTTGTGACCCAATCCCACTTCTCCCATGCACGGATGAGCTCAGGGAATTAGGGAACATTCCAGCCCACTTCCAGCCAGGATTTCCAGACCCTCCAGGTACCGTCTGAAGTTCTGTGCAGAGACTTCCCGGGATGCTCCAGCATCCTGCTGGGAGCTGCACAGGCAATGTCAGCAGTGGGCAGGGAACACGGCTCCCGAAAATGCCCTTTGGGATGTTCCTGCTCCAGGTGTGAAGATGCAGCCAGAGGACAGGATCCTGCTGACAAAATTCCCACAGGTCCCTCTGGAGCAGTGGATGTGCATTGGCTACTCCATAGGAATTGTGGAATCATGGAATGGTTTGGATTGGGAGGGACCTTAAATCCCATCCAGATCCACTCAGGGATATCCAAGCCCCAGTGTCCAACCCGGCCTTGGACACTTCCAGGGATCCAGGGGCAGCCACAGATCCTCTGGGAATTCCATCCCAAGGTCTTCCTACCCTCCTGCGCTGATAAATCCCGGGATAGTGACCGAAAGGGAATTTCCACGTCTGCTTTGGGAATGTTTGTGCCAGGGCGGTGTCCTGGTGTCGGGTGCTGGGGCAGGGAGAGGAGCCCGACCCTGGATCAGGATCAGGATCCCCCCATCCCACGCTCCTTTTTTTTTTTTTGGAGGGAGAGACCTTCCCGAGGTATCCGTGTGATGGTGGGCATGGGGAGAGGAGTTTTTAGGATGTTTCCCTATGGGATGAATTTTGTTGCTGCTGCAAATCCAAGTGCCAGGGAGCAGGGGCTGCCCATCCCCCATCCCACCTGGAGGAGCCTTTGGGAATACAAGGATGGGAAGGGAGCACCTGAGGCTGGACATGGATGTGGACACAGGGTTTTTTTGGGGATGTTGCTGAACCCCAATCCCGATTGCTCCCATCCAAGGGCTCTCGGAGCCGGATTCTGGCGCTGAGCATCGGGATCCAGCACATTCCATGGCTGTGCTGCCTTGCTGCCCTCTGCAGGTCCGGGCTCAGCCCATCCCGTATCCAAGGGAAACAACCCTGGCCTGGCTCAGGCCGTTCCCCCATCCCAGCATCCCGAAATAACCGCGCTGTGCTCCAGCCAGACTCCGAGGGCAGCCGGGCACTGGAGCAGCAGCGGTGCCAGCTGTGCCAAAGGGCGCCCACAGAATTCCCGGGCAGTTTTTTCCATGGCTTTCTGCCGCTGGAGGAGGGCGGGGGATGGATGGATGGATGGATGTGAGTCAGCCCAGGACTGCGGAGCTGCCTGGGAAACGCTTCCTGGTGGGATCCATGCTGGCTGGGAGGGATTCAGGGATGCAGGAGCTCGTCCAGCTGCAAGAATTCCTTCCAGTTCCTTGGAAAAACCCGATTCTCGCTGTAATTGTCACTGCAGGCAGTTCCCAGCGTTGTTTGGGAAGTTTTTCCATGCACAGACTGGACCCGGAGCTTTCTCTTCCCTTCCCCTCTTCCCTCTCTCCGCTGCGTAAATCCAGGTCTCCGCTCCCGCTCCGCCTTCCCTTTTCCTTCCTGGAAAATCTCCCCTGGCCCAGGAGACAGAATTGGAATTCGGGTTCATTCAGAATATCCACCCTTCCATCTCATCCCGACCCAGGCTCTGACCTGGAACAGCAGGAATCTGGACTTGCAGCTCCAGGATATTTCTTAGCACTACTTCCAGAGGTTGTGATTGGATTGGATCCAGAGGAGCTGAAACAAAATTCCAGGGGCAGTTCGGGTTCTGCAGGCACTGAGGAAATCCAAAAATTAAAAAGGAGGAAAAACTTGAAACCCCCTCCTGGTTCTCCAACACTTCATTTTCCTGGGCAGGGTTTGGATTTGGCATCCAATGAATCTCCAAACACCCCAAAACCCAGGAGTTGTGCAATTCCACGGGGCCTTTTCCCTGGGAATTTGGAAACACCTTGTTAGAGAAAGGGGCTTTGCAATTATCCCAAGTGTCCAGATGGAAAAATTGAGCTGAGCTGGGACTTTGCCAAGGTTATCCCGACAGTGGCAGGGTGGGAATGAGGTGGCAAAGGCACTTCCCAGAAAATCCGAGTTGAAGTGAGAGGCAGGATTGCTCTGAGCTTTCCAGGAACAATCCCAGCTCCAGCCTTGCTTCCCAGGGCTGCCTTTTACAAAATCCCACAGCAGCTGAGGAGCTCCACGGTGGGAAAATTTGGGATGAAACCTGACTGTGACCATTGCAGCTCTGGATAACGGGAGCTGGAAGTTGTTCTGGGCTCCACTGGGATGGGAAAATCCCTCTTGGAGGATTGAGAGGCTCCACCTTCCAGAACCTGGAGTCCTGCACCGGTTCCTGGGGTTGCGTGGATCATATTTTCCTATTTGTGGGAATTCTTGGTGGATGAGTATCAAAGTTCTGCTTGGCAGGCCACGGATTTCCTCTGGAGGAATTCCCACTGGGAATGTGGGAGGTGGCACCTGAGGCTAAGCAGGAGGAGCAGATGGGTCAGCAGAAGGAGAAGCGGGAGAGGGAATTGGTTTGTGATTCCTTCACACACCAAAGCGCAGAAAATACGGGAATTTTAGGTCACGGCTGAAAAAATGGGGTCAGCGGGGTGGGAGAAGCAGCTGGAATTTGTTGTGGATTGGGTCAAGGTGGGAAAAAAAACCAGAAGAAAGGACATTTTCATGGAAAAATCGACACAATTTTCGCTCCCTAGCCGTATTGCTTCCCAGGGCTTGGGAAAAGCACGGATTCCATCCTGGGACACGTGGGTGGATTGGATCCTCCAAGCTGGTGGTTGAGGAATTCTGAAATGCCAGACTTTTCCAGGCTGTTCGGAGCTGATGGATGGGATTAAAGTCCCACAAATTCCCTGATTTGTCTTGTTTGAGGCTTTGGTGGTGCCTCTGCATGGAGGGTGTGAGATCCAGGGAGATCCCATTAATCCGAAGGAGATGGGAAGCAAATAAGCACCAAAGAAATAATTAAATTATTAATTCATTAATTTCAATTAATTCCTCCACCCCCAAGAGAGGACTCAGCTGCAGGAAGGAGGGACAGAGCCTGAAATGCCAGGTCTGGAGCAATGGATTTGGGATGAGATCCATGCTCAGATCCAGGGAGATCCTGTTAATCTGAGAGAGATGGGAAGCAAATAAGCACCAAAGAAATAATTAAATTATTAATTCATTAATTTCAATTAATTCCTCCACCCCCAAGAGAGGACTCAGCTGCAGGAAGGAGGGACAGAGCCTGGTCTGGAGTGATGGATTTGGGATGAAGGATGAGTTTGGCACAAGAACAGCTGCGGAGGGAATTCCGAGGGCAATTCCAGCTTCCTGGTACCTTTGCCCAGGTAAGAGGTGGCTGGAATTCCAGCAGCAGGCACGGGGGGATGGGATTGGAACCAGATGTCAGGAAGTGTGAGCTCCAAACATCTGGAAGGGTCTCCTGAACAAGGGGTCATTCACCGAGCAGTTATCGGCATCCCGCAGCTTCGCCCATCCGAAAAACGGGAATCGACCTCCGGGAGCTTTCCTGGGAATTCCAGGGAGATCTGATGGAGTGAATGGATCTCCTGTTGACCATGGAAATGCTCCCAAGAGGGTTTTGCCTCAAGCCACAGCTTGGGAAAAAATTCAAAATTGGGAAGAGAGGCCAGGATCTCTCAGCTTCCATTGGAGCTTCCATGGGTCGTGTTTTCCATGTTTTCCCTTGGGAGCTGTTGGGTGTTGAATCATCCAGGCAACAAAATTGAGGTCCAGGGGTGCTCCAGGTGTTTAAAACAGACCTTGGGAAGCAGATTCCATGAATTATCTGGGAGCTGTGGTTGGAGCAGGGATACCTGGGTGGGATTTTTTTTGCCTGGCTTTTGTAGGAGGTCAAAATCTTTGGATATAAGGATTTTTTGGTGCTCTTATCATGGAAATGATCATGGAAATTGACATTGTCTTTCCTCTTTGTTATCCCACATTCCTCCAATTTATATCAGCTTGGTCCAAAAAAACATGAGGATGGGTTTGGGAAAGATTCTCACATTTATTTTCATGGATAAACCTCCAAGAAAGATGGTAAAAAACAGTTTTGAGGCTGGAATTCTGGCTTATGATTTTTAATTTTTAATTTTTTTTTTTCAGTTTTCCTTTCTTCTCCACTCTTTTTGCTCCAAAGAAAATTTCCCAAAATCTCACCAGTCATTCCTGGAAATGTCCAAGGCCAGGCTGGATGGGCTTGGAGCAACCTGGGATAGTGTGAGGTGTCCCTGCCCATGGATGGGATGGGATTTAAGGTTCTTTTCCATCCAAACCATTCCAGGATTCTGGAGCCAGGCTGGGAGAGCTGGGAATGTTCCCCTGGAGAAGGGAAAATTCCAGGGAATGCTCAGAGTCCCTGCAGGGGCTCCAGGAGAGCTGGAGAGGGACTGGGGACAAGGCATGGAGGGACAGGACACAGGGAATGGCTTCCACTGGGAAAGGGGAGATTGGGCTGGGATCTTGGGAAGGAATTCCTGCCTGGGCTGGAATTCCCAGATTTGCTGGGGCTGCCCCTGGATCCCTGGCAGTGTCCAAGGCCAGGTTGGATCCCCCTGGGACAGTGGGAGGTGTCCCTGAACATGGAATGGGGTGGCACTGGATGGGATCCTGAAACCATTCCATGATCTTACACCAGACCAGTTTTCCCAGCTGGAGATGATCCAATATTTGGCTTTTCTGACTGCATCCCTTGACTTTTCCACACCCTTGGTTTCCCACAGGAGGAGGAAGGTCGGGATACAAACTCATCCCACGGAGAAGATCTTATCCCAGTGAATATTTGGGAACCAGCAGCTCCAGCTGCTGAGCACTCCCCAGTGGATAAATCCCACTTTGGGGAAGGAGGAGATGTCCCAGGCCCTGCCTGATGCCCCATGAAGTCTCCATGAAACTTTTCCAGCTCCCAAGGTCATGGAATCTCTTCCATAAAAAACAGGGATTCACCTGGAGGTAGCCACCATTTATGGGTGTGGATATGGAAACTGTTCCCTCAGGATCCATGGAAAAAGGGTTTGTTTGGCCTCATGAGAATGGAGCAGCTGGAATTTGGATCTGCCTCTTCAAAGCATCCAAAGAGAGCCCCTGGAGGAGGGAAAATGTTCCTGAGGTTTGTGATGGGGAAGGTGGATGTCTAAACCTGGATCAGATCCTTGCTCCCTGCTGGGTCTCCACAGCCCTGGAACGTGCCACACCGGGAAGGTGAGTGGTCAGATTCCCACCTTGCTCCCAGCTGGATTTAGGGAGGTGAGGGAATGTCCAGCTAAGGGGGGATCCCTCATTCATTCTTTAAACTCCAAAAAAGAGCAAATCCTCTCTGATTTCCCCAAAATGCTGCAGGCTCTGAGGTTCCTGGGGCAGGATTTGGAATGGTGGGATTGGAGGGAATATCCAGAGCAGGGGGGACACCCTTTTCTTCCCTCTGCTTCTTCCAAGTGTCACCGAGTGGAAAAGTCCAAAGGGCTTTTGGCTTTCCAAGCACTCGCTTAATGGGATTGGAATGACTTCGGAACTGTTCCTCTCGGACCAAAAATAACCCCAAACATTCCCCATTCTCCCCACCCCTCCCAGGCCTCATGACTTTAAAAGGATTTGTGCCTTGAGAAAACAAACATGGATGAATTCCCATCCGTGGAGACCATTCCAAAGGTCTGTCTGTGTCTCCTCCTCCCTGTTCCACGGAAAATCACGGCCTTGGCCAGGGCTGGAAGAGGAGCCATTCATGAGTTAGATTTCCCGAATGGAATCCCGAGGAATGGTCGTGGTCATTCCTAAATGAGCTCCGTGGGGATTCTGCTCCTGGCACGTGCCAGGTTATCCATGGAGAGCCTCGACACATTTTTGGGGTGATCTTGTAACCAAGGGATGTCTGGGAAGAGGATGGCCTCAGCAGTGGGGTAATCCACCTCTGGAAATTCCCAGTTTTTCCAAATTTTCCCACTCAGTGCCTGGGAGAGGGATTTTAAAGCAGGAGGTGCTGCCTGGCCTTTTTCTCCCCAAAGTGGGGTTTGAAAGGATGGTTTGGGATGGCTTTGGAACTACTTGAGGGTGGAAAGGATGGTTTTGGAATTCCTTCGGGTTTGAGAGGATGGTTTTTAGAATTCATTGGGGTTGGAAAACGTGGATTTTGGATTTCATTGGAGTTGGAAAGGATGGGTTTTGGAATTCCTTGAGGGTTGGAAAGGATGGGTTTTGGAATTCCTTGAGGGTTGGAAAGGATGGGTTTTGGAATTCCTTGAGGGTTGGAAAGGATGGGTTTTAGGATTTCATTGGGGCTTGAGAAAATGGCTTTTGGAATTCCTTGAGGACTGGAAAGGATGGGTTTTGGAATTGCTTGAGGGTTGGAAAGGATAGGTTTTGAAATTCCTTGAGGGTTGGAAAGGATGGATTTTGGAATTCATTGGGGTTTTAAAGGGTGGATTTTGGATTTAATTGGGGCTGGAGAAGATGGGTTTTGGAATTCCTTGAGGGTTGAAAGAGTTGGAAATGAGGTTTTCCATGGATTAAAAGGTTTTCAACCTGAGCACAGAAACCTTCCCCTTGTTTGGTTTTCCTGAAAACATTGGCAGAGAAGTGCCCAAAACTCTTCCCTTTGGTGGATTTTGTCTCGGAGAATCCCAGAACGGTTTGGATTGGGAAGCACCTTAAAGATCCTTTAGATCCAAATCCATGGGATGTTCATTGCTCCGTGGTTTGTTAAAATGGTGCTGATTTTCTTCCATTCTTCTTTGGAGCTCCGGGGCTTTATTGGGATTTTGGTGATAAAATGAGAGCAGAAACAGATTTTATTTGAGAAATCACTTTTTTGGGGGGAAAGGCAGAGGGGGAAAACCATTTTCAACTCCAAAATGATCCCAAATTCCAGGTTTTACTGATAAAATTCTAGTGTACGGATGAGCTCAATGGTTGTGGATTCCCAACACCTTGTTCTACAACAGGCTGGGAAAATTTTCCTGCATTTTTTTTTTTTAGCTGGAGCTGCCTCACCTTCCTCTGCCTGAGTGCTCCCGTAATTCGTGACTTAATTTAGGAGCAGGACTTTTCCTGGAGTTTTCTGGGTGCACAGAGCAAACTTTGCCTAAGGAATCTTTGTGTTCCTCCAGCACGGCAACCCCGATGGGCAGGCAGAGGGAAACACCATGGAATTCCTTGGGAAATCCTCTGGAGATGGGTGGAGAGTGCTGACAGGTGAAAAAAAAACATGGAAAAGCAAATCCCGTGGTATCCAACACACGGCGGGATGAACCACCTACTGCTTAACGAGGGAATCAGGACACAGGAATGGCTTTTCCCAGTGTAAAACTCCAATCTGGTTTTAATCCCGGCCTGGGGAAGCTGGGATGGGAAGCAGGAGGCCTGTCCATGTGTCCATATAGAAACATTCCCAATGCTGGAATGCACGTGCGGAGTTTTGTTTCCTGTAATCGCACACCAAGGCACGTTTGGCACGGTAATTCCCAATATTCCTTGGCAGCCTGAGGATTTTTCCCACCAATCTATTGCTCCCACACGGTTGGGAGAGCACCTCTGGCTCTTCATCCCCTCCCTGCTCCAGCCTGGGTTGTTCCATCTTGGCAGAAACAAGGAGAGAAGCCAAGTTATGCTCCCAGTTCCAGATTTCTCCTAAAACATGGATCCCCTCCCCAAACTTCTCCTAAAACATGGAGATCCCTTTCCCGGATCCCTTTCCCGGATCCCTTCTAGAGTTGCTCCTAAAACACGGATTCCTTGTTCCAGCTACAGGTGCAGATGTCCTTCCTCTGAATTCCCATGGCACAGCATTCCCAACAATATTAATTTTCCTGGGTTCTCTCAGGGACCAATCAGGATACTCCAAAATCCAGTGTTTTGGATTTGGATTTGGACCATGAGGTCTCCATTACTGGAGATCACAGCCTGAAAACCCAGCCTTGCTAAACCAGGCCAGAACCTCCCATTATCCAAGAGTTTGGCCTAAAGTTGGATGGATTTGGAGTCCTCTGGAGAAGAGTTTTCCTGGTCAATGTAGATAATGCAGGATAATGGAGGATACAAGATGAAAAGGAACAGTTCTTTATTCCTCCGGTGATGAAAAAGGTCTGGATTGGGTGGGGAGTGCCGGAATCACAAAATCATGGAATGAGTTGGGTGGGAAGGGATTTTAAACCTCCCACCCTCCCAGGTGGATCCATCCTGGCCTTGGACACTTCCAGGGATCCAGGCACAGCCACAGCAAATCTGGGAATTCCAGCCCCTCCCCACCCTCCCAGGCAGGAATTCCTTCCCAAGATCCCAGCCCAATCTCCCCTTTCCCAGTGGAAGCCATTCCCTGTGTCCTGTCCCTCCATGCCTTGTCCCCAGTCCCTCTCCATTCCAGATCCAGTAAACATCTCCTGGGGACTGGGACCGGCCTGGAAAGGGACACCTGGGCAGCTGCTGCTCACTGACCTCGTGGTGAGCAATATTTTGGGAAGATGGTTGAAATGATGCAGCAAGAGGTCTTGGGATGAGGGAGGAATATTCCAAAACCGATGGCTGGAAGAGAGATTGGATGAATTAGAGCTAAAGATTCTCTGAGGATGCAGGAAAAAAAAAAAAACCATGGAATTCCTGCTTAAATTTATAGGGGCATCTCTTCTTCCTCTTCTCTAAGCAGACAAATCCTTTATCTTGAAGTTGTGGTGACTCAAACTTCCAGGATCTCCTGTGGAATGTCCTGATGCTCCCCTGGCTGGAGAAAAGAGACTTGCACTGGGATAATTATTCCAAAGGACTTGGATGTGAAAACAGAAAAAGCCCTAAACCTGCTCTTTTCTCTCCTAAATTCTGTAAAACCAAGGTCAGAATTGTGGGGCTGATCCTCCTGGAGAATCCACTCAGAGAGAGAAGATTGGGATTTGGGAATGGAATTCCCTCTCCACTGGTTCTTCAGGAAGCTGAATATCCCAGCCTGGGTTTCCTTTCAGATTCCTATAGGAAGGTGATGTAAATCCCACTTTTAATATCTTCATCCTTTTCCATGAGGTTGAATTTCCAAGGTCTTCCACCACATTGTTTTCTCTTGGATTTTCCTTGGATCTATCTACCTTTTAAACAGCTTTTCTGCAGTCTGGTCCTGGTATTTCAGTCTCTGCTTTGTCAGGGGTTTCTGTGCTGCAATAATTCTTCTTTTATCCTATTTTCCATCACTTTTTAAGGAAATTAAGCTGATCTTCTTCCCCATTTAAGTATTCAAGCCCTCAGAAAAAAAAAAAAAACAAACCCCAAAAAAACCCCTGGTCCTAATTTAAATATTCAAGCCGTCAAAAATCATTTTCCTTCTGCTCTCCAGGGATGGTGGATTTTCCCTGTTTTCTATGTGTTCTGCTGGATTTTATTCCCTAAAAATTCCACTGGAGCCAGAGCACTCAGCACACATTGGATAATCCTTCCCTCCTTCTCCTTCTCACTTTGCCACCCCCTGTGACCTCAGGAGCAGCCATCAGCTGGTGACACCTCTGGGCATGGCAGCACATCCCACCAAATATCCTTTCCCTCTGGAATAACAGCTCCCAGCTCCTTCCCAGTCCCAGTTTTTTCTGCCAGAGTCGGGATTAAATGCATGAGAGATGGAATTGCTTGTTGGGACTCAGATGTTTATTGATTCTTGTCTATGTTACAGTGAGTTCTACAGCACTGCAAGCTAACAAGTTAAAAATGGAGCCCTAATTAAAAATGGAGCCCTAATTAAAAATTGAGCCCTAATTAAAAATGGAGCCCTTTCTCTCTCTCTCCAAGGCCTTTTAAGGATAAATTGTCCAATTAAGAAAAGCCACCTCAATTATTTTTACTTTTAACCCAATAACCAACCACCCATGGCCCTCAATGTGGAATTTTCTATCCAATTGAGGAAGATCCCACCTAGACCCATGAGGAAGAAGGTGAAGAAGGACAAAACCTCCACCCTAAAACCTCCATTTTGCTTTATATTTATCCCTGTATCCTAAACCCTTAAACTCTGAGTTTCCCCCATGTGATATCACACACTTCTATTCAAACCACACCCCCATGATCCCAGTTCTGCCATTCCATTCTGGAAGCTTCTCCACAGCCTCAGGTCAAGTGCAGAGTTCTCCTGGGGGTCAGTGCCTGGCAGCACAGAAAGTCTGAAGTTCTCATTTTCCAGGGTTCCAACGCCAATCCCAAATCCCAGTCCGTGGGATGTGGGGTTTATCCCTGCAGCAGAAGCTGTTCCAGCTCGGGGTTGTGCCATGTGAACTCTGGCACCGTGTGGAAGTTTTGGTTCTGCCTGGAAGAGCCTCTTTGATGAGCAGAATTCCTCATTTTCCGAGGTCATGTTTCCCATGGAACACACAGACTGACACTCGCTGCCAGCTCAATTATTTGTGAGGCAGAGTGGTGTCACCTGGGATAATTTTATCCAAATTCCAGTCGGCTGTCTGATCCCAGGTTCCTTCTCCAGGCCCTCCAGCAGCTGAATCACCTAATCTGCCTCAGACATCTGGCTCCCAGTGGGATGATTGCTTGGAATTGCCAGCCTGTCTCCAGTGACTGGGAAAAGGAGTGGGATTCATCTGGGGGAAGAGCTATCCCAGGGAAATCACCTCTCCTGTTAAAACCTTGGCACGGCATTCCCAGGGCTTGCTCCAAAGGCTGGGAAATGCACTGTTCCCCTTCAGGACTCTCATGAATCACAGTCTGCGGAGTTTTGGGATGAATCCTCAAGACAAAATTCCAAGATCCCTTCCCAGCCTTTTCCCTTTATCCAGAAAGGTGGTTAGGCACAGCCTAAGTTCATAGGACAGCGTTTGCTAGGCTGATCCCAGTTTTCCAGCTCTCCACAGGCTCTGATCCATGAGCCCTGTGCATCATCCCAGTTGGAAATGGAAGTGGCATTCCCTCAACAAATCCCTTGGGAGCAAGAGGAATTGGAGGGGAAGCTCCATGGAGTGAGGATGGAAACGCCAATGGAATTCCTGATCCTGCCTTGGGAGGAGCTGGGTTGGATGGGCAGAGCTGGTGGGAAAATTCCTGGGAATTGGCCCAGCACAGGATGCAGAGCTGGGCCAGGAAATGCTGACCTGCTGCAGGGATCTCCAGGATCTGAGATCTCCTTCCAAGTGTGCAAGAACGGGAGCTCATTCCATGCTTGGATCATTAACAACCCCTGTCTGTGTCGTAGCTCTCTGCAAACTCCTGCTGGGATAAAGAAGGGATGGATTTCTCCAACGAATCCATGGAAAAGGAAGCAGGAGACATGAGCTGAAAGTGGATAAAAGGGAAAGGAAGGAGGTGCAGAGGGTGATTCCTGCAGGGATAATCCATGCAGTGCCACATGGAGATGACTCCAACTGGATCTTAATGCCATCTTTGGGATCATCCCATCAGGAAGGGAGGTGTGGAAGGCTTGGGGTTATCCTAAAATTGCTTTTTATTCCTGCTTGTCCCTGCATTCCTCCATTTTTATGGAACAAAAAAGCAGGGAATAACAAGTATGGAATAAAAAGCATGGAAAAAAAAGCTAGGAATAAAAGCACAGAGACTGGAATAGCACTGAAATTACAGGGATGTACAGCTGGAATTATGAGCTGCCGAAACAGCCAAGGATTTGGCAGCTCTTAATTACAAATAAACCGAATAATTGCATTTCGGGACCGGTGAATTTGTAGCAGGGAGAGAAAAGGACAAACAAATCGAACTGGGGTTTGCAGCCAATTAATTATTTGCTCTAATAAGAAATAGGATTAAGTAGGGATGCTCTGCCAGGGTAAAAAATGTGTCTGCCTGGAATTCTCCTGTGAAAAATCTGGAATGAACGGAGCTGAAAGGATTTTACAGGAATCTCTCGGTTCATCCTCGGAGCTCTTTGTTCCCTCTTGCGTTTCATTGAGTCCTGGAGGGGCTCTAATCACTAATTAGTGGTTAGTCATTAATTAGTGTCAATTTGGTTTCGCTAATAAATTGGGGTTTTTTTGGGAATCAGTTTTTCTTTGAGGAAGGACAAATCTTGTTATGGATGAAGGGAAGTGGGAACATCTTTGGGGTTGGATTGATTGGATTTTCGGATTTCTTTTCCAAGTTCGCAGATGGAGCTGCAGCTGCAGGGCCCGGCAGCAAAACGGAGGAGTGTGGAGATGTTTGGGAACACCATAAAATCATGGAATGGTTTGGGATGCATGGGACCATGGGCAGGGACACCTTCCACTATCCCAGGTGGATCCAAGCCCCAATGTCCAACCTGGCCTTGGGCACTTCCAGGGATCCAGGGGCAGCCACAGCGAATCTGGGAATTCCAGCCCAGCCCCTGCCCACCCTCACTGGGAAGAATTTCTTCCCAAATCCCATCTAAATCTCTCCTCTTTTAGTTTAAACTCATTTCTTTTTGTCTTATCCCAACCTTCCCAGGTAAAAAGAGGGATATTCAGGTACAGCAAAATTCCCTTCATTCCCTAAATCCATGCACATGGCGCTGGGAAATCTCCAGGTGCGCTGTGCTTTGAGGACCTTTAGGAAGAGTTTCTATTCCATCTTTTTTTTTTGTGTGTGTGTCTGTATCCAGGGCTGGCTCTCAAATCTTGGAGCATTTGGGATATTTGCATTCCCCACAGTCCCTGGTGGGAACAGCAGAGCCATCCCAAGCACAGAGGAGACGCGGATCCGGAACCAGATCCAGACTTAGGAACTTTAATCTCCCTCTCCGATGCTCCGAGCTGAGATCTCCGGGTTGAGGAGTCCCAAAAGGCTTCAGCTGGAGCCCAAAAGTCCGGGACAAGGCATTCCAAAGGGGAGACCAAGGCCAGCTGGAAAAAGTCCAGGGGAGAGCAGCAGGAATGATCAGAGGTCCAGCAAACATGACCTCCACGGAAGGACGGAAAGAATTGGGATTGTTTAGTCTGGAGGGGGGATGAGTGCAGAGGGATTTGCTGGGAGTGTGTAAAAGGGGACTGGGGAAAAGAGGAGAACCTGCTCCTGGAGCCCACTGCAGACAAAATGTTGGGATCCAAATCCAGGAGCGGGACATTGGTGTGGGACAGCAGGAGAAGGTTGGTCCTGGTGATGGGTGGAACTGGTCCCAGGAGGGAGAAAATTTGACTAAAAGACCTGGAAAAAAAAATGCTTTTCATTATTTTTTTTTCTTGGATTTGGTTGGAGTTTGATCCTGCTCTGGTGCCCTCCTGGATGGGAACATGGGATGGAAGCTGTGCTTGGAAAACCCCAAAAGAGATGAGCAGGAGGAGGAATCCTAAGGCAGGATTGTCCTTTCGTGCAGAGCAAAACCAAACATCTCCAGGTCATTTGGGATCCAAAGTGATGGGAAGGTTCCCCCGTGGCCACACCTCCATAGGTGAAGGAGGAGAAAGGATGGAAAATGGGAAAATCCATTCCCTGGTGAGTTCCAAGGCCTTCCCTCCAAGATTTTCCCATCATTCTCCATTTTGGGTGGAAACCTCACAGGGAACTCTGAAAATCCATTCCCTGGTGAGCTCCAAGTCCTTCCCTCCATGATTTTCCCATTATTCTCCATTTTTGGTGGAAACCTCACAAGGGACTGGGAAAATCCATTCCCTGGTGAGTTCCAAGGCCTTCCCTCCATGATTTTCCCATTATTCTCCATTTTTGGTGGAAACCTCACAAGGGACTGGGAAAATCCATTCCCTGGTGAGTTCCAAGGCCTTCCCTCCATGATTGTTCCCATTATTCTCCATTTTGGGTGGAAACCTCACAGGGAACTCTGAAAATCCATTCCCTGGTGAGCTCCACGTCCTTCCCTTCATGATTATTCCCGTTATTCTTCATTTTGGGTGGAAACCTCACAGGGAACTCTGAAAATCCATTCCTTGGTGAGCTCCAAGTCCTTCCCTCCATGATTATCCCACAATTCTCCATTTTGGGTGGAAACCTCACAGGGAACTCTGAAAATCCATTCCCTGGTGAGCTCCAAGTCCTTCCCTTCATGATTATTCCCGTTATTCTTCATTTTGGGTGGAAACCTCACAGGGAACTCTGAAAATCCATTCCTTGGTGAGCTCCAAGTCCTTCCCTTCATGATTATTCCCGTTATTCTTCATTTTGGGTGGAAACCTCACAGGGAGCTGGACTTCGCAGCTGTTCCTGAGTCTAATCCTAAAACCTCTTTTTACTCAGCATTTTTGGAACTTCCTCCTGGGAATTTGCCCAGTTTGGGGCTCTCCCAGTACAGCCAAGTATTCCTGAACTGGGGAGGGTGAGGAGGACACAGGGGGATCCTTGGAGACCTTCAGGATCAGCCTGGAAAAGCCCTGAGCAATCTGCTCTGACCTGGCACTGCCTGGAGCACGAGGATGGGCTGGAGACCTCGGGAGGTCCTTTCCAGCCTGGATTATTCCAGGATTCCGGAATTCCAGGCTGTCTGTATCTGTCACAAGCCTTGAGGCCAAGGGTTGCTGTCAGCAGGAGGGATTGGAGGGAGATCCTCAAGGAAAAACGGATGAAAATGGGCTCTGCTCACATCAATGGGGTTCTCTTCTTCTAATTTTTATTTTATTTTATTCCTATTATGTTTTATTCAATTTTTCCTGTTTTTTCCTCTTCTTTTCCTCTATTTTATTTCCCCTTTTTTCCTATTACTTCCTCTTATTTTTCTTCTTTTTTTACTTTTTCCTATTTTATTTTTCCTATTTTATTTTATTCCTATTTTTAGGGTTTTTTTTCCCATTTTCTCCCTTATGATATTTA
>VWZS01003070.1:171953-186898 GCA_013397075.1 Rhabdornis inornatus | reverse complement strand
GAAAAATTCAACCCCCAACAGTTAAGNAAAGGGAAAAATTCAACCCCCAACAGTTAAGAACCAGATGGGGCAGTGTTCTTTATCTTTTTCACTAACCATCCTTCCTCCAGGAAAATATCTTCTGTTAATGGGCCATTGAGTCCCACTACATGACTGATAAAATTACATCATCCCATTGAGAGATGCTCCACCCAGGGGGAGGAGCTAAACATTTTCTACCTAGATGAAAACGGAGATTTGGAACACCAAGGCAGTCCTTACCCACTGGTGTCCAGAGGACAAGAGCTACCAGACCTTTCTATGGATCACTGCTTCAACAAGACCACTTCATCTGGACTGCTACCACCACCCTAACTAGCAGGGTGTCAAGTTGTATTTGGACTCTGAACTGGTTTTCTTTTGTACTATTGCATGTATTTTATTTTTTCTCTTTTTTCCTATTAAATTGTATTTCTGACTTCGAGTCTCTCACTGGTTTTGCTTTCAAACCAGCACAGTTATCCATTTGCTTGTGTTAAGTGTAAATATTGTAAAGAGAAGTGGTATTATCATTGTCGCAGGGGGTACTCTCCAAGGGGGCTGTGACCAAACTGTATATTGAACAAATAATAGCAAGTAGTGTTTTGAAGGAAGCAGTGCAAAAGGGGCTATTCGAATTAGATTCACCAAAGTGGTGGGATATTTGGAAACATGGGATAAGAGGGAAAATAGATAGTAAGGCAGAGGTAGTAAGAATACAGTGCTACAAGAGAAACCAAATTCCTTGTAACGAACTTCCAGTAAAGATTAAAAAGTGGGGGGCATTTAAAAAGAGGCATGAAATCTGTAAAAGCCAGTATGGAGCTCCTGAAGAATATCCTTGCTGCTGAGAATATGGCTCACCCCACTGCTGGAAGCAACCCATAGGCAGATGAGGCAGAGGGATAAGATTGCTGTGGAGGCTAATACTCATACTGAGCCTTGCCCCGAGTGGGATTACAGATCCATGCTCAAACTATGTCCAAAATGTTAAATATAGTGGAAAAACGTTCCAGTCGGTTGCTGTGCACTCTCACATAAATGCAACTCGTTGCAACCACGTGAAATTAGAAACTTGTCAATATGGAGGTCAAGAGTATTGAGTAGCAGAAAATCTAAGACTGGGGGGGTATGCAAGGGGAGCTTACCAAAGCTGTTCTATAGGAAAATATTATACTTGTTTTACTAAAGGAAGAATGTGGGGATATTCAGATAACAGAAAAGTACAAGAGGAGTATAAGAAAAAAATTAGTAAAAAAAGGTAACTAAACTCTTAAAAGGGACTAGCCAAAATAAGCAACACACAGAATGCTTATATGACCAAATAAAAAAAGAGAGTTAGTGAGTGGGATTTACCAACTTCAGGGAAAAATTTGTTGATCTGATACAAAGAGTGGCACAAGAATTAAACATATCTTCTGCTTGGATATGTGGGGGAAGTGAAATAACTGAACAGTGGCCATAGAAAAGGGAAGGCCTAAGGCTAGACTAATTATTAATTTGGACTAGAACTCATAAACCAAGGGAAAACTGCCCTAAGGGATGGGTCTTGAGCAACAAAATACTAGGTCAAGTATGTATCACACAAGGAAGTCCCGCTTTTACAAAATTTGTGGGACACACTGCCTGCAAACTGATATATACCACTAACTCTACATCAGAAAATGGAACTTGGTGGCCAAAATCGCCACAAGGGTATTGGACTGCAAATTGTAGCTCTGAAACATTGTGTTAAGTAAATCAAACTAATGCTAACCCCCCTGAAGAGGTATCTAACTTTAAAAAAAAAAAAAAAAGTATTGGGGCAACCCAGGAAAAGTCGATGAAAGTTAGAAAGCACCGAATGGGTCATTTTAGATCTATGGGAATAGAGCATTTGCAGAGTTAGAGAAAAAGTGGAAAGGAACCTACACCATTGGTGTGATACAACCAGCCTTTTTCTTACTCCCAAGGTGGAAGGAGAAGCCAATTAGGAAAACCATTACATGGGATTTTAAATAGAAGGAAGATGAATGTTAACATAGGCGGTACACTAACATGGAAAAATGATGTACGGCCACCTCAAAGAATTATTGAATACTATGACCCCACCACCTGGGCTCAAGGCGGCAATTGGGGTTACCATACTCCTGTCTATATGTTAAATCGTATTATTAGGCTACAGGCAGTGGTTGAAATCATAACTAACCAGACAGCACAAGCATTAGAATTAATAGCAAAACAATTGTTTCAAACCAGAGCCACAGTGTATCAAAATCGATTAGCATTAGATTACTTATTAGCAGAAGAAGGAGGAGCATGTGGAAAATTTAATACCTCTGAATGTTGCCTAGAAATTGATGATAATGGGTAGGCTATTACTAAAATAGCTGAAAAAATAAGAATTGCCCATGTTCCAGTTCAGAAATGGAACTCTATACTATCTGACGATTGGTGGGTTAAATTATTTGGAGGGTCTTGGTAGAAAAAAGTGGGATTTGTGATAATGTGTTCTTTGTTAGGACTATTGTTTTTACTTATTCCACGCTTTATTTGGCTGATTCATTCCGTGATTCAGGGAATGCCTATAGACCCTAAAGCTGTCAAAAAGGGGAAAACTCACTCTCTTATGATCATAAAATCATCACAAGGGTATTGGACTACAAATTGTAGCTCTGAAACATTGTGTTAAGTAAATCAAACTAATGTTAACCCCTTTGAAGAAGTATCTAACTTTAAAAAAAAGTATTGGGACAACCCAGGAAAAGTCAATGAAAGGCAGAAAGCACCAGATGGGTTATTTTAGATCTGTGGGAATATAGCATATGCAGAGTTAGAGAAAAAGTGGAAAGGAACCCAAAAGTGGAAAGGGACCCAGCCAAAGATTACGGCTGCTCAGAAGGCTGTCGCACAATTTGAAGCCAAAATACGAATCAATAAATTAAAGAAAAAGGGGAGAGATTGTGAAAAATGTATGTGTGATTTGTATTATGAGGTGATATCAGAAGTAAAACCATGCGAATGCTGTATGTTAAGTGGAAATAGTGCCTGGGATGATTATAAGAATCAATTTTAAGAAAAACAAATAAAATATGGAACAAAAAATATTATATTCATGATTGTCTAAGAGAAATTGTAACTATGCTTATCTAAGAGAAATTGTAGCTATGTTTGGCTTAAGAGGCTTTGTGGTTATGTCTGCTTGCATGAAAATTAGGAACTTGCGGTTATATTTGCTTGCATGTAACAAAAAAGTAAGGAACTTGTGGAAATTGTATTAAGCAAATAACTGTAGTTATATAAACGGCTGATAACTATGCATGCAAAAAGAAAAGGTCATGGAAAAGACATTGAGGAAGACGACGATCCTTCATCCAGAAAACCACCAAAAGAGGGCAAACGACCCCCTAGCAACAGCCAACACCTGCACAGAAGACGACTATCGCCGTGAAATCAAGGAAACGAAAGAAGGCGGGGCTTACCAGGAAAACAAAAACTCAGACTGTATAAAAAAGCTGAACTAATGCTATGTGGTGTGCGTCGTTGGTGGAGCGGTGACTCTCAGGCGCACCCGGCGCTGTTTGCTTGCTGCTTTTCTATTAATAAATAATCACTGGAGAGCTCTTAATTCCTCGTGAATTTATAACAATATGAGCTGGGCTGGGAGAGGAGGAACATGGACAGGACAGAACGGGAGTAGAGGGAGTGTGCAAGGGAGAAGGGGACGGAGAGCAAGCAGGAAGTCGAGCAGAAAACCGATCGAGAGAGGCGCTGCTGCTGCTGCTGCTGCTGAGCCGCCGGAGCATGCGGCCGTTCGTCCGTTGCCTCCGCAAGCCCAACGGAGAGGCGACTGCGGGCCCTGTGGAACGAAAGGAAAAAATAAAGAAACAAAAACCCAAACTAATTCCTGTTAGAGATATAACTAGATGTCGTGACAGCACTGTTCCAGCACCTCACCACCCTCACAATGAAGAATTTTTTCTGTATATCTAATTTAAACCTTGTTATTTTTTGCCCTTTTAAAGGTAGTGCTACTGCATATGCAAATTTCCTTTCTCCAGCTGAGGGCTAGAGCGGAACCGGAGGGTACATGAGCTCCCTGTATCATTGTCCTCTTACCATCCTCTATGCAGAGAGGAGGCAGAGAAAGAAGCGGCTGTAATGAAGAAACGTGGTTTTCCAACAGCAATGTGAGCTGTTCCTTATGCACACGCAGAACTAACAGTGTACAGTGACAAGCAACTTGTAAATATCGTGCTCCACCAAGCGTCTGCAATTCGATCTGCAATATTGGGAAAGTCATGAAGAGGTTTTGCTGTAATTCCTCTGCCTGTGACTGCAAACAGATCGTGTCTTTCCCTATCCCTGTTCAGGTGGCAGGGGAACAAATCGCATTAAGGTACCGAAGGAAAATTACCTGAAACATTTGGCTACAGAGCTGGATGGTGTTCTGAGGAGAAAGATGGATGATATATTGACATAATGGGAATATGACATCTACACACACCCCTCAAAAAATGCAACTGGAGCACCAATCCAGCGCAGCAATTTCAGGTTTTTCTTCTAAATCTTTCCTCAGTCCCATGATGGGGCGCAAAGTATTTTTTTCATGATATTCCGTAACATTGTGATTGCTTACTTTTTATATACAAAAGGGTAGAATAGCTGTGGAAAAATAAAAGTCTCCTCAAAAAAAATTTAACTGATTAAGGTTTTCTGAAATATTAAAAATGGAAAAGCAGTATCATAGTATTTTCTGCTAATATTGAGGATCTCCCCCAGCAGAAAACAGTTATGTACAGACAGTTCAGTATGTTCTCCATCCACACACTGGGGAGATTTTGCACCCACTCCCCAAAATAGCTTTCACAACACAAGAGACAGGAACTGTGTCTGATAAGGTTTTCTTCAGCTATGGTAAATGTAATTTAAGCAAATATTTTTATTACCTGTGGTCAGTAACTTTCTGTAAGTAAAACTATCACTACTGTTGCTTAAGTCATGTATTATATTTTCACTAGAGTTTTGTTCACATTAAATCAATTTAACACAATATTAATTTCCTGTGCATTACCCCATAGGCTGTATCCTGTGATTACATTAAATTGTTGTTTTGTATTGACTTCTAATAGAAGCTTTTTGGGAAAATGCAATAGAATATAGGCAAATCTAGTGGTAATGAATGTGTTTTTACTGTTAAAATTACTTTTATTTTTGGAGCCCCAGTGTGGAGGAACAAAAAGAGGTAATGCATCCGCCTTGCCCACCTCGCTGGACAGGTGAGCAAAGCAGCTGCCATAAGGCAGAGCTGATTCAAAGAATGAACACTCTCAGGCTGAGGGTGGATCTGTCAACTTTTGCACAAAGACACAAAGGGATAAATGAAGAGATCTCCTTTCCTTGAAATTCCCAGGAAGGCTAAGAGAAGCACCATAAAGGGGCTTCTAACACTCAATCCACAAACATAGATGCAAAAGGAATTTCTGCAAACTTGCACCTGTTCTTAAGAGGATAAATCAATGTGATTTTTTATCAGATACCACCATGAATCGGAAAAACACCCTAAATCACTATTTAATTTTAAGCAAGACCTTTATTTTAGTTTATAGGCTTGTTTGTATCAAAAGCAGTTATTTCAAAATCATATTAACATAAAATTCTGCATGTAAATAAACTGAAATTGTCATTGGTTAGATCCATTGCTAAAAGATGAGGGCTCTGAATGGTATTTTAACAGCTCTGTGGGGCAAAAAATAAAACTGTGGGGTATGTGATCCCATTTTCTGTCTTAGTTTTTATAAGGCTTAATTAACCTAAGATTATCTTGAGGGTGGCTTTACGCTCATCCTAGACCATAATGGTAAATTCATAAATATCACAAAAAAGACATATAATGAGAGTGTTTTTTCTGTCCAATGGGAACACAGACAAAGCAAATCCAGATAAAATGTTGCTTGTAACTTAAATGTACCAAATGAGCTCATAAAGCTAAGTGTTGAACTGTTATGTTTTGCAGTAGTATTTTAAATGAAGATGTGTTTCTCCTAAAAGGTGGAATCTGTTTTCTTTCACAAGCTGGGTTGAAGGAAATCATTTTATAGCCTCATTCTGGACCTCAAAACCATGTCTAGATGGTTGTCTAGAGTCCTCTGTAGGAAATTCATGACAGACAAATGTGAGGTGTTTTTCCCATGAGTATGGGTGATGAAGTATGCATATTTATTTTTTGGTACATTGCCATATTTATTTTTTACAGGAATGGTAAAAAATACTATTTCCTATTAATAACAATATATGTAGCTTGATTTCTTACTTAGAAGGTGTGGTTTGTCTTGGTGTCTAGCACAATGAAAGTTACTTTAATGTCAAGCTTTTCTAATATGCAACAAATACTTGCTGTCTTTATCACCGGTCAGAAGCTGTTATTTTTGTGTGTTTTGAGAAGAACTGTAGGTTATTTGTCCTTGTGCTTGTAGATAAAACTGTTGTGTTGCAAGTGTTGATTCAAGAAGCATCTCTAGTTCTGGAAAGGCTGGCATAGAATCGCAGTGGGGTTTAGGTGGGAAGGGACTGCTGGAGGTCTTTCATCCTGTCATGTGCTGGGAGTGAGGCTGACTCCAAAGCTGTGTCAGGTTGCTCAGGGCCTTGTCCAGTCAGTTTTGATCACCCAGAGGGATGGAGGACCCTTAATCTTGTCCTTTCACATGCTGGCTACATTCTCGCCAGCACAGCCTGGCATGTGACCAGCCTTCACCATCACAAGGGTGCAGTGCAGTACCAATGTCAAGAGAACTGACAGTTCCCAGGATGGAGAAACTCTGGGGAAATACATCAGAGACCCTGGCTTTGATGGATGCCAAGTGATTTGGGCTGTAATCAGATCCTTGGGAGGAGAAAAAGGGGATGAAGAGGAATTAACATGGGTTTCTTTGCCATTTGTCTGTGTGTATCTAAACATCTGTGCTAAGTGAAGTGCTCTGAAGATTATCTCTTCTTTTGCATTTTGCTTGCAAAGATGTACTAGATGTTCAGAAGCAGCAATTAATTTGCAACCGTGCAGCCCACTGTTAGGAGAGTTGTACTGTCATAACACTAACAGGGAACCTGCAATCTAAACCATGCTCTCATGCATTTTTCACTTCTCGGTCTGCATTGGGTTGGTGGCTCTATAGTGCTGTTGTCGCGGCGCGCCCTGGGGCAGTGGTGGAGTGCCGCAACCTTCTAGAGAAACGTCCTTGGAGGACATCTCTGAGGCACTAGCACGTCCTCTGGCTCGCCCTCAGGTGGTGAGTGATTTCGCTCTCTTGTGAGCGCTCCGCTTTGACCGACGCAGGAGAGAAGAGACGGGAGCCACGTGTGGGGTTCCAAGTCGAGATTTATTCCTCTTCCCTGAAGGGTCCAGGGACGAACTGGCCCACAGGGTAGGAGTGAGCAGGGCAGATACAGGATAGCCAGAGGGGCGGGGTAGAGCAACAGTGAATGGTCTGAGGGCTCAGGGGCAGTACAAAGGGGGAAGGGGCAATGGGGTACAACAAATTAACATGCAACAGAAAAGCATGCCAGGAGCAAAACTATAGATCACACGATAAGGAGGGAGTGCCTAAGGGCTTACCCTCCAGGGGAGAGAAACAAGCTCTTTTGTTGTGGGGCTTTCTGCCTCCACCTGCTGTGTGTAAGTACAGGAGCATGAACCCGGCTGCATAACCCATGGCAGAGCTGGCAGGCAGTTTTGCAAGGTGACTGAGGGCATGGCTACTACTCATTTCTCAGTTTGTCACAGGTAAAGACCTGCCTTTATTCTGCAGCATTGCCATTGCCTTCAGAAAGCTTTGACTGTGGGACTTTGGATATTTTGTTGGGAAGAAGCTGAAGATCACAAAAGACATACAGCTTCTACTGAATGTTGTCCAGGAAATGGAGAGCTTAGTGTGACCTTTTGTAAGAGTTGGTCTGGAGTTTCCCTCATATACCTTACGATTGTCACGAGGATGGAGGCTATCCCAAGGACCCTCACCCGCTTCGGGACAGGAGTTCTGGCCTGGCCGAGGTGGATGCTGGCCAAGTGACTGTTTGCTGGTGCACTGTGCTTGCTGTGCTGCTACGGTACAATGCCTTCAAACAGGTACTATGCCTACACTGCTCTAGAGCAGGCACTAGCTGAAGCGGCAGGTTTTGTACACCTGTCTCGGAGCACCTCACAATGGCCCATAAATCTCCCCATCTCTTGGTCGGCCGCCACTCGCTTTGGAAAAGGACTATAAGAAAGCGACCCTCTGGAGAAGCCTTTGAGACCTCCCCACAGAAGACGTGTCTATTGGCTGGGACCACGAGGGCACCAGAGTGTATTGGACCAGACCATGAGGGCATCCGTCTCATCTGTCGGTAGCTATTCCCTATTCCCCTCTTTCTCTCTCTCTCTCTTTACTTTGTTTCCTTTAACTCTCCCTCTATCGCAAAACTGAGTTGTTGGCCCTCAATAAAAGTGCATTTCTGCTTTGAGCAAACTGACTTGTGCCCTAGTTATTGTCTTTTGCACCTTTGAGATCAAAACGAACCATCTCGACTCCCAACTCCGGTCTGTATTAACAGCGGATTGTGACACCTTTCACATGCTTGGGGTTTGGTGTAAATGTCATGGTGGTTTGTGACATTCATCAGCTTCAGGTTTGCTTTATTCCAAAGATTCTCCATCTCTGTGGTCTGATCCTATGCAGGGTGGAGAAGACTGAATCCTTTACTTGTCCTATGAAGGTTGTTGTGGCTTGTCTTGCAAGCTGTGGAAGTGGAGGTGGAAGCTAACAAGGAGCGAGTCTGTTGCATGGGCCACTTTTGGGGGTTGAATTCTTCCCTTTTCTTTCTGTGGAATTTTTCCCATTGTTATGCTAAGTATTTTTGGCTACATCCTAGCTAGTAACAGTTTCTCTCGAAGGGAGTGGGGAGAGGGAGAACACCGGAAAGGGAAGTGGGGGCAGCTGCCTGTTCTCTTGCTTGCTTGCTTGCTCGTGGAGTCCGAGGAAGACAGTCGATGCTTCTCCCTACCACCCTTCCCGCAATCCCAACACTGAGAGCCACATTCCCTGCTGTCAGACATCGCACTGCTGCCTTCCTGCTTCATCTTACTACCTCTGGGCACTCTGCCAAGCACCACAACCGACACCGTGAGGGGGGGGTCGCTCCTTCATTCCTCTCACACCTGGGCCACCGCCGCCACCACCCCAGCCCCTTTCAGCTGCTCGGGACCTGCACCACCGGTAACTGAGTGCAGGGAGAGGGAACCTGTGGCCAAAAAGGACTGGAACTGAGTTATACTGTTCTGTTTTGTTGTCAATTTTTATAGCTGTTGTTTCTTTTGTTTGCCTTGTTAGAGATATTAGTAAAGAACTGTTATTCCTATCCCTATATCTTTTGCCTGAGAGACCCTGATTCCAAAACTATAATAATTGGAAGGGAGGGGGTTGCACTCTCCATCTCAGGGAAGGGGCTCTTGCCTTTTCTTAGCAAATACCTGTCTTTCAAACCAAGACAGCCACACTCACAAATATTCTTTACAAGGCACGGTAACAACAGAAAGGAGAAAGAGGAAAGGATGACCTGGACAAGGTTAAAGTATGGCTAGGTAACTAAAGCAGTAATCTTTCTTGGCTGAGGGCTACTTGTCTAAAAACATAGGCCTTCCTTGTGGATTCACTAGCAGGCTTTCACCAGCCTCCCTTGGCAGGAAGGATCTCAGACCAGAAAAGAGTGGTGTGCATTTTCCTTTCTGTTACTGTATATTGGAATATCCAGCTCACCACCTAATATGCTTTTAGGTGTTTTCTTTCAGCCCTCACTCTGTCATTTTGCCTCAGAGTTGAATTAAACTTATAGTGGAACTGCTACAAATGGGCACTTCAAACCATCTTCTTTATTTCATCTCTTGGCTGAAAAGAAGCTCCTTCTGTAGGACTGGTCTTCAGTAAGTGTTGATCTCACTCACCCAATGCAGGAATGTGGTGACAGTATGGTGAAGGTGAGGCAGCCCCATAGAATGGCAGGAGAATCATGTCAGCTTGCACTAATCATCCATCCCTTGGGCTATCCTTTTCTGGTCTTATTTACTCTGTTGGGTCATCCTAAGGAAAATATTTCCTTGGGGAGTTGGAGGTGAGGAATGGAATTCACCATGAGAGCACCACCAATAAGACTGTTCAATCCACTTGCCATGAACTGAGACAGGGTAGTCTTTTTTCTTTTCCCTCTTTCAAAGCCAAGAGTAGTCCTTTCTCATATACTAAGAAGAGTGGATTGCAAACAATGGTCAATTTTCCCATTTCCTGAGTTTGAAAGCCATTAAGCATAAATGGAATGGGGAAGGGACAGACCTTTTTAAAGTTTCCAAAGGGAAAAGCTAGCTTCAAAATTGTTAAGAACAAGTCCGCAAGATTGTTCTGTTAATGTTCTGTTAACTGTGGAAAACACCCTGTTTTTATGTTAANCCCCCCCGCCCCGAGCTGATTTCTCAATAAAGGCGTTAAAAGGGAGCTGGTCTCCTTGCCCTTTATTTATTTCAAATATTGCGTTTTCAACCTGAGAAGTTTTTTCTGCTCTGGTAAGTTTTTCATTTGGAGACTGCTGGGAGGCTCATGCAACCCAAAAATGGGGTTTGAAGGTGATATTGGCTTTGATCCGTGGAAGAATACCTAGGGTGAAAAAGCTGGATCCATAATCCTTGCTAAACTAATGGAAAGAACTCCTTAGGTTAGAAATGTTTGGGAGTTAGGTTAGGGCCCGTTTATCACATTTGGGAAGTTATGAAGTTAGGGAGTTTAAATTCCATTTGGAGATGCACCTACTAAGTAGAGCCATGGTGCTTGACATGCTTAGGTGTTTTATTATTTGCAGCTGGCATCTGAAGTGTCAGTGGTGTTTAAGTTCTGCACAGACAGAACAAGATGAACACCTGACCATCATAACATAAATCCTGATACACTTATAACCAGTATGGCAGTCATCCAGTGGAACCCTGTTGATTGGAACAAATCATGGGCATTTGTTAGCTTACCTCACTTTCTTTGGGTGTCCTAAGGTACTGCTTTTCTCTCTTTCATTTTTAGGAGAGGTGGAAGATGCCTAAAAGTCTTTCAAATCTTTGTATTGTAAAATAGCATTACGGGATAAGAGTCCCCAAATCCTTGTTTAGTCAAAGCCCCAATGTTTTTTTTCCAACCTAAATGATTCTATGAAACTGCAAAACCAAATCTGGTGATATTAAATGTAAATGGATTTTCACCTTCAGCAATATTTTAGAAGCACATCTTGCCTGAAGTTTTTTGCTCATTTTGAGAGATGGATGTATATTTTTCCATGTGTTTTGCAGCATTACTTTAAAGCTTATTTCTGGTGAGTTTGAGATGTTGTTATTGAGATCTCCTGGAGTGGAAAATAAACTATTTTCTGTGTTATTTATTTGCAGCATTTGCATGTGTCTACGGGGTATGCTTTAGCTTTTTCATGTGAAAAGACTTACTTCTAGCAAAAAGAATGTTTTTGCTCACTTGGTAATGTTGCTCCAAGGGCACGGTATGGAAGACAGAAAAACTTACCAAGTGGATGAACAACTAAGAATAATGTCTACCTGCAAAGAAACACGGGAAAAAATACCAAGAAGAGAGAGCTCTTAGCAGTTCTTTCAGTCTATACAAAAGGTATGTGTGGGGTAGGAGGAGGGTGGTCTAATTCAAGGCTTTCCCATTGCTGTTGATCTGACAGTGAAGTGTTTTTTTAGAAAATTACTGCAAATTGCTTTCAGATGCTACACTGGACAAGCATTTGCAACTTGGCAAGCTGAGGTGGACTTGTGCATTGTGTTCCTCTGCTGCGATTAGGATGGAGATACAATTAGTAATGTGTCTGGGGTTTGGGCTGTTTGGGGTTTTGTTGCTTTCTATCGTTTGTTTTTTCCCTTGATTCTGGCAAGGTGCTTTGGGTGGGTAAGTGAAGAGACTTAAATCTAAAGGCTAATTGTGTTTCAGGAGATGAAAACTTTCTGCTGTTGAGAACTACTTCTGGACCTCCCAAGCTGCATTCTACAGTTGTGATCCCTGCTGCATTGCCTGATGCTGCAGGAGTTTTGCTCTCATGTCTGTCACTGCCTTTGCAGCAGTCACAGGCTCCTGGAAGACGTCCCTTCTGCCTTCTTCTCAACTGACTACCCAAGCCCGGCCCTCTCCCCTCAGAGACACTGTGCTCCAGGACCCTAACAATTTTTGTAGTCTCAGCTGGCTCCTCTCCCGTTTTGCCACATCCCTCCTGAACTGTAGGACCTAACGCTGGAGGTGAATCCTGGAGAGGCCTCACCAGCTCTGAACAGAGTGGGAGGAAATCACTCCTGTGGCTGTGCTAGACATGTGGCTGCTAGTGCAGCCTGTTTATCTTGTCTGTGATGGGAACATACTTCTTATGGTTAATGGTTAATGTCAGCCGGTTGTCTGCTGAAACCCCAAGTCCTTCTTAGAAGGGCTGTTGAGCAGATTGAATCTTCCAGCCTGGCATAATGAACGGAGTTGTGTCACCCCTTGTGCAGAGCTCTGCTCCTCTCCTCCTTGGACACCACAAGGTGCTACTTCTCAGGTTGACTGAGGCCCCTCTGGGCAGACATTCTGCCATTTGTTAAGGTGGCCACCCTCCCAGCTTAGTCACCTGTGGCTGTTTGTGCTCCTCACCCGAGGTAGAACCAAGATAAAACTTTGTCTTGTACTGGATGTATAAACCCCCTGGGGGGAGTATTTCTGTCTTGATCTGTATAGGACAAGACAACCACATAAACAGGTATAAGATAACTCCAACAGGACCTACCTGTTTGCTGAAAGACATTGCTTGGTGCTCAGTGGTAAAACCAAGTGTAGAAATTTAGAGAAGGCTGATGACAAAGCCCTGCTTAGTGCTGATGCTGGTTTCTCCTACCATTGCTTCCAGGCATCTTAAATATTTCCAGATCAATTAATTGATCTGTTGGGTTTTAGTCTGCTTTCCATGGTTGTGCAAAGAACAGCTGCAGCTGTGCTCAGGAATCCAGCCATGATTCTTCTCCAGTCTGTTTCTACCAAACCCAAGAAATTAAAAGTGGGCATTGCCACAGGCAAGCGGGAGGAAGTGGAGAGACATCTAGAAATAGCCACAAGGGCAGCTGGCCAGTGCCAGGCAAACCTGCAGTAGGAGTGATCCTAGATCTCTGAGTGAGTACCTGTAAGTAGAAAATGCTGCTGTAGCAATGCTCCTACAAACCAGCAGTTTTGTAGTTGTGCTATAAACTTCCCACTATCATATGAACCATATAATCATACAGCTTCAGCCATATGACCTTCAGGATGCGGGCGCAGCATGGTTTTATGCAGTGATACACTCCTTGTTCTCTATTTCCTTCTAGAGCTCAAATTTAAAGTAGTTTGGCTAGAAAAAAATGCTCAAGTTTCTAAATTCTGTGGAGTTTCTATGCAGACATGTCCTGCCATAATTATTTTTAGCATGTGGCTTCTGCTGTCAGTTTCTGACATGACTCCTGCTGGACCCTTCCCAGTGAAATCAGAATGTGTGGTTCAAGCTGTTGTCCTGGATCCACCAGCAGCAATGGCCAATGCACAGATAGTCAGCAGCACTCATAAAACATTATCTATTACATGACAAAATGATTTCTTTCCTTCCCCTTGCCCCTTCCAAAAGGATACTGCTTCTCTCTGAAAGACACAAACGAGTATTTCCCAGAAATATAAAAACATGGGGAAATGTTTACTACTGGGCTTCTGGGCAAAAATTATCAGTGTGTTTCTTCTCACACTATACTCATGCCACTCCTGGTAAAGAAAAACCTTCCCAGAAAAGGCTTGTGCTGCAGCAGGAGAAACAAGGCTCTGACGAATGCAAAATCATGTTCAGGAACTCCGCCTGCTGGGAACCGGCTATTGCTAACTTCCCTCCAGCAGCCCATGCTGGCTGCTGGCAGTGCTGGCTGAAACATGGAAATTACAGCAGAGAGAGGAGGAGGCAAGGATCAGGCTGGACTTCATGCAGGTTTTATTTTTGCAAGAGGGGAAGAGGGGGAGGGATTGAGGAAAAAGAAGGAAAAAGTGATGCAGGGGTCTGGCTGGATTCCAGCTGCCACACGCTGCACCACCAGCTGGTATCCCCAAAGGGCCACCATCTGGGAAATGCTACAGAGATGTCACCTACCTCGCCCTTGCAGCCATTGCTGCCCTGGGGCACCATTTACCTAAAAAAGCCATTTTTGCCTTCCGTGTTCTTTGCAGAACAAATGCTAGCATGAGCTGTCACTGCTGGCACCATGCTCCTTAGTGTGACACCATCGAGGTGGCTTCTTTAAAAGGCTTTTAAAAGGGTGTCCAGTTGCTTCACAATTAAAGCAGGTACTCAGTGCAAAGGGTCCCATCCGGCAGGGTGTCCCTCTGGGAACAGGGGTGCTGGGTGCTTCGGGAGGTGGAGCTGAGCTTGCTCAGCTGAATGGAAAGCAACCAGAAAAAGGCATTCAAGAGCAGACAGGAGTGGGCATAGGATGCTGCAAGGAAACAGTACCAAGGAGATGCTGTCTGAGTTCAGGAGAGGCTGGGGGTCAGACACTGCTCTGGGAACTGTTAAAACAGGAAGAGAGCATAAAAGAAGACAAGTATTCTGACTGTTGGCACCTTGCTGGAAAGATTTATTGTCTTTTCTTTTCTGTGAAGTACAATGTAAAAGTCTTATGTTTGAGGAGAGGAGAAAACACCCAGGCTGCACTGTTGCTTTTTTACAGTCTTAGAGTCATCCCTGAAAGTGTGAGGCTTAGCTCTTCCCTCTTGATATCAGGAGTGACTGCAACAGGGTTATATCAGTATGGAACTTGTATACATGGGCATCCCACATCTACATGCCTTCCTTCCTTCCTTCCTTCCTTCCTTCCTTCCTTCCTTCCTTCCTCC
>VWZS01003070.1:99424-171839 GCA_013397075.1 Rhabdornis inornatus | reverse complement strand
CTTCCTTCCTTCCTTCCTTCCTTCCTGGCACAACCAACCTGCCCTGGGACTGACAAAAATGCAGCTCTTCCCCTGACCAGGGCAGCCTTCAGCATTCCAGAAAGAACTTGCCAGCCTCCATTTCTGATCCCACCTGGCTCAAACAGGACCCTCTAAGGACACTTCCCTCTCACAGCAGCTCCAGTCCCATTAACAAAAATGACAGGTAAGCCAGTGGCCGCTTTCCCTCCACAGCACCATCAGATGCAGTGCCTTGCCCTTTAGTCTGGCGTGGAAAAATGCCAGTTAGTTAGTGTGATAAATGTGATTCGTGCTAATTAAATTGTAACTATATTAGCAAAATTTTATTTAGATAAATAGAAGACAATTGTTACAGAGTGACAGGGGAGATGGGTGAGACAGGGCAAAGGACATCTTCCAGATGTTGGGAGTCGAAGAAGATGTTGGAATGGAGTCAAACAAAGATGTTGGAAGGGAACAGTAGAAGGACATAGGTCTGACGAGCAGCATCTAGAAATAGAAAGCTTTGACCTTGAAATGGGCCAAAATGGGATGATTCCAGGCATGGGACTCAATTAAAGTCTTGTTATGGGAAACATCTGCTCAGTCACATAGTGTGCATGCGCTACCTGCAGGTTACACAGCGGACACTTAGGAAGACGACGAGCCTTCACCAGAAATAAGACCCTCAAAAGGATGAAAGACCCCCTAACCCATTAGTAGAGCATGCGCCATACAACATAGTGACGTAGATTTTAGGAATAGAAACTAGGAGGAGTTTCCTAGAAACTTCGGTAGCATATCGTATATAAGTGGGATTGTTAGCCTTGATGCTTTGGTACGTGAGTAATGGCGAGCCACTCCCTGTATCCCCGGTCGGAGGGGGGGACCCCCTCCCCAGTCAGTTTTGCTTATGCTTTATACGAACCTCAATTATACTAAATTACTTACTGCCAAATTTTGTATATTCTCAAATATATGCACTTTGATTGTATTCATTTCCAATACTTTAATTGTATTCATTTATAATTGTTACTATTAAAAATTTGCTACTACATTTAATCTTGTTGTTTGATAAATTGGACAAACAGAACGTCATTCATAACAGTTAGTTTTCAAATGTGACAAATTGCATTGCTGTCACCTGGCTGGAGCCAGGTGGAGTCTGCCAACATATGCTGGGGAAAGAACCAGAGCTCCCATTTGAAGCAGTGGCCAGAACCTGGGGCTGTAGAGCACAAAGCAGCATTTCAGATCAAAGCAGTGGCAGTAGGAGCAGCAGCAGCAGGATGAATGGATTGTGAACACAGCTGGAAACAACAAGGCATCCAGTCTTAGCAGGGTATTTTCTGTGGCTGTGGGGTGCCATGCCACTGACTGCAGCTGGGGCTTGTAGTCCCCGAAGGTACCAAAACTCTGAGCAATTGGCATTGACCGAACTCTTAAGATAATATCCAATACCCAAATGAAGTTTTATTGAGTTCATTTGACTTTCCTCCATGGTGTTGAAGAGGAGCCCAGCCTGTCTCTCTGCAGTATATGGCTTGACTATCCTACCACAGCCACATCCAAGGAATAGGAGGAAAAAGAGAAAGCGAGAGAAGTCTTCCCAAAGCATGGGAAAGCAAATGATGCCTGATACTAATTTGATCTGACCTGTTTCGGAAGGCAGTGGAGGACACACCTCTCAGATCCATCTGTCTCTCTTACTGAAGAGAAGGGACACAGACACTCCCAGAGAAACCCGTGGGTGTTTTTATAAGAGAAGAGGAAGAACAGGCAGCTGCCATGGAGAGAAAGCAGGATTTAAGAGGGAAAATAATCCTGCTTTCTTCATTCATAACCATTTCTACCAAAGCAGAACTTGGCAAGAACATAATATGGGAACAACTATAATAACTCTAATGGGATAAAAGCAAAGACTGAGAGGCAAGAGCAGAAGGGTGACAAGGTTATCAGCTTTCCCCAGCAGAATATCTGTCAGCCTTTCTGGATGGAGCTCAAATTCCCTGGCATTTCCTTCTGTAACTCGGTCAGAGCTGCTACTAGTTCTGAACTTGTCACAGAGCCCAGTCCCCTTGGACTGGCTCTCAGAGCATCTGTGGCAGCCCTGTACAGCTAATCTGTGCCTGTCCCAGTGCTTCCACTGCAGAAAGCAGCAAAGTGTGCCACAAAAACCTCAGTCATGCGCCAGGAAAAATTACTGACACCTGAATCTGAATCCGGCAGGTTTGAGACCATTTTGCTTGTGAGAGCAAAGGTCATAAAACAAAGCCAAGGACAGGAATGCAAGGCCCAGGGTGGTTGGAAGGACAAACACGCTGACAGACAACATGCAATTTCATAGTCATCACCTGCCAGAGCTCAAGCTCCTCTCGAACTCCTCAGAGCTTCGTTTCTGCTCTGATAATCACACACGGAGATGAGGCCAGTCCCAGCACCCCTGTCCCAATGCACCTTTTCAGCAGAGAGAAAAGACCCCACACCAGCATCTTTGGCAAGGCAGGCAGGGGCAGTGAGCATATGGCATATCCTATTGTCCAATGTTCCCCCTCATGCCACTCTGTTTATTTCACCCATCAGTCACTGGCAGCAGAAGCGCGGTGGGAAAAGCTGTGCCTGATTCACAGAGCCCAAGAGGTGCCCTAGCATCCCCTCACCACACAACTTCAGGGGCTGCACATCTGGGGAGAATGGTTCCCACAGCTGCCTGGTGCTTGTTTCCCACACAGAGGGGATCAGGAGCGCACACAGGGAAGGAGGCAAGCACCCCACATACCTCCTCCGTGCTGGAAACCTGTGTGAAAGAGTGAAACCCTTACAGCAGCACTAGTGTGAGAGGAGAGGGGGCCCACGCTTTATTTCATGGGGGCATGCACAATGCTCCAAAAAGTCAGAAATAAGGGGAAGCCGTCCCATGGACGAGAGGAAGATGTTGCCCCAGACAAGAGTGTATGGGATGGGTGTGCAAAGAGACTGTGCCAGCGGTGCAGGGGACTGGCATGTGCACAGATGTGGGGATATCCGTAACTTGTGGCTCCCATGTCCCACTGAGGAAAGGCGGATACCTCCCAAAAGCCAGCAAAGGCCTCAGGATTTTCCGCAGGATCCAGCACTGGAGGATGTGGGCAACTGGACAACGCTGCGATTACAGCGGCTTCCCAAGGAGCGCTGGGCTCCCACACACGCAGCTGCGGGCAAACGCCCTGTTCCAAGCTGGAGAGCCAGAGATGGACACCAGGGAACAGGAAAGGTGGTCCCTGGTGCACGGGGACAGCACCGCGGTGTCCTCGGGCTCCGGTACTGCAGCAGGCCCGGACACAGAGCTTGGTGAATTTGCGAGTGCCCAGCTGCACCTACGGGCTCTCGCGACACGAGCCCGGCTGCGGGGTCAGGCTAGCTGCACGCTCCGGCGCTGCCTTAGCGGGAGGGCGCGCTGGATCGTTGGGGCGCGGCGCCGGCGGTCCCCGGGCCCGCGGTTCTGCTCCCCACTGAGGGCGAGGCCGCCGGGCCCTGAGAAGACCGACTCCGCCATAGCCCGGGCCGGCCTCGCGCACGCGCGGGATGCACCGCCCCGGGGCGGGAGGCGGACGCTGCCCCGCGCCTGCGTGGTGCGGCAGCAGGCGCCATGTTGGCGGGGCGGGCTGCGCGGTGGCGGTGAGCGCTCCCCGTCTCCGCCCGGGGCCTGGGGGGTCGCGGCCGAACGGGACCTCCCCGGCACCATGAGCAGCGGCGGAGGCGGGCGGGTGTGCGACCTGTCGCGGCGCAACCCCCAGGAGGACTTCGAGCTCATTCAGCGCATCGGTAGCGGCACCTACGGCGACGTTTACAAGGTGGGCGTTGCAACGCGACCCGGCGAGGGTATCGCCTATGTTCCCCTCTCCGCTGTCAAGCATCCCGNCGCCCCTGCCCCGCCGCCGGCCCGGCCGCGTCCCCAGCGCGGCAGAGCTGTGCGAGGGGGCGATCGCCGGGGCCGGGCGGTGCGGGACCGGCCCCGTTCCGGCTTCCAGTGGTCGTGGAGCCGCCCCGGCGGTCGGCTCTGGCCGCTGCTGCTGGGTGCCGGCTCGGGCGGCTGTGTCAGGGGCAGAGCTTGGGGTTTGGGTCTCTTCCAGAGCGAGCTGGGGGCTGTAGGGGTATGGGCAGCTTACTAGCTCGGTTCCAGGCCAGATGTCATCATATTAGTCCCGGCCTCTGCTCCCGTCGCCGTCTTGTGTGGGAATGCCGGTGTATAGTGTTTGTGTCGGTGTGAGACGTGAGTCTGACCGTGTGGAGAGCAAACGGGTGTCGTTAAGATGAGAGTATTTCAGGATTCCGACTGAACTTCAGCAAACGTCGGAGAATTAAAGCAGAAGTAGCTAAACATAGTTTGGGTTGGTTTTTCTTTTCTTTTCTTTTTTTTTTTTTTTTTTTTTTTTTTTTTTTGGAGGGGCTTTATTATGCGCTTTGTTTTTTTCCCTGCTCTGCCAATGTATGTTGTTATTTGTGTATCCAGCTGCCTGTTGGGATGTGGCAGCCTTTCCCTGGGATAGGATGACACTGGTTGTTACGTGCTCTTGTTTGCCTTTGGAGCAGAGGGGAGAGCTGAAGTTTGTCGTGTGCAGCCTCCTGGAAGTATTATTTGAACTGTGTACTTTCCAAGCATCTTCTGGCCTGTTTTTGTCATCACAGGGTGTGTGTGCTTTAGGAAACTTGTACTGGTAGGCAGGACTGTAGGGAAACATGCAAAGCAGTTCCTCAGTTTGAGGTGCACAGAACTGGTTTTAATGCTGCTTTTCACTTGAGATGAATGTGCCTAGAATGAAGTCTTGTTTGGGTTGGGTCGATTTTGGTTTAATCTCATCTCTCTTAAATGTCATGGAAGTTTCAGGACCTAAATCCTCTTGTTGATGCGCTGTTGGTGTGCTAACCCCCTGCTTTATTAATTGTTAAATTGAAAGGGGGTTTTGTGTTGTTTGCCCCACCTTGCCAGCTTTCTTTGAGTATTTGTGTATTTTACTGATGTTTTACTTGTCCAAGTCTACTTGCCTTATGGTCTGGTGTTTTTTGTTTTTTGTTTTTGTGTTGTTTTTTTTTTTGCAAACTATTTTCCGGTGTGTGTGTTTCTTTCTGCTGCAGTTTTTAACTGGCATATTGACTCTGATACCTTATCAACTGGATTTTTTTCCAATTGTGTTGTGTGTGACTGATGGATGTGAATTAACCAAGTCACCTGTCTTTATGGTTTCATTTTAAGAATGTTACCTTCAACCACAGAGTTTGGAATATTTATCTATGCAATATCACCGTGCATATGAAACCCGCTAAAGGTTTGTGAAGGTTTCTTTGATATTTGTCATACTTAGATTGAGTAACCTTCAGTCTGGTGCTCTGTGAGTTGCCAGTGTTTGGCACTGCTTGTGACTTTTTCTTGTTTGAGGTGCAGAGTGGATTTGTTGACGCTTACAATGTGCCTGTACCAGCTGAGATAGAGGGTGATATAGCAGGATACATTAAGCTGGTACTATAATTATTTCTTCTAGATGAGAGGTGTTTTCTGATTAGATGCCAGACCCTGTAGGGAAAATGAGAGGTGCTTTTCGCTTGTGTGAGTTATTGCCTGTTTCATTCTGAGGCAAGTTGTCTTCAAAGTGGAGCATAAAAGTAGCCCCAAAACAATGAAAGCCAGTTACTTTTAATGTGATGAAGAAGTAGTAATATCGTCTGAGGTATCATCCACATGTGAGCCTCCTAATGCCTTATCTTATGTTTGTGAGTGGTTTCATAAAGCCCTTTTCTTTTGCCTTCACTAGTCGCCTGTAGGTGAACTTTGAGGTGGATGAAATAATAGTGTGGAGTTGAAATCAGCTGTGTGCCAACGGTGCTCCTGAGTGGTGGGATTTCAGCAGAGTGGTTCTAAGCACTGCATGTCCTTGGGCAGCTTCAAGCTGTAATTTGTGGTTTTGCCCCCTTAGCAGAGAGAGCCACATAGGAAAGTGTTTCTGCTGTTAGCAAGCAGGGATTATTGCCTTAATAAGCTGACAGTCTTGTTATGTTGGGTCTTGCTAAATGCTGACTTTCTGCAGCCTGGTTTCCTGGCAAAGCATTGAGGAGCTGGATGCAGAGCAGAGTGACACCTACTTCTCTTACTGTGTTCTAGTTGAACTGAGCTAGAGCAGAGCATGCACTATGGTTTAAATGTTTGTTTTGTTTTTAAATATATATATATATATATAAAAGGAAAGAGAGGCAGAGTCGTTCTGGAGTTTATTGAATTTGACGTAAGGACTGATGGTGGGGACTGAGCTACAGAGGTTGGGAGGGAAGGAGGATGTGGTCAGATGGATACAGTCTTGCTGCTATGTACTATGAGACCTGCTCTCTAGGCTGGTATCTAGAAAGGGACAAGTCAGTGCACTGCCACTATGGATTTTTGGCTCAAGCCAATATTTTACAATTGTCTTCACTCCCACCAAAGTTCAGCTTTCAGAAAGGCCTTGGAGAAAATCATAATGGCTTCATCACAAGAAAGGTAATGGGTAACTTGTTCATGGCATTAGCTCTCTATCAAATATTCACAGTCAACAATAATGTGTATATTCTAGCTAGCACCAGTGCAGATTTGTTGTAAGAGATGAAGTGTTACCTGAATTGCTTAGTTCTTTATGTATTCCTTGTGTGGGTCATTTCTGGTTTTTGTGTTTCTGTATTTCACTGTTGCAAAGAATTCAATTGTATAGGGTGGTCAGCAAAGCGAAAGAGAAGAATTAGGGTTTATTGGTTGTAAAACAGAGATAATGTCCTGTCCTGCTCAGTTTCAGGAAATATTCCTTAAGTCAGATGAGCTGGTTGCTTAATTTTGTTTGCTCTGCAAAACAAAATTTATCCTTCTTACATTTAGGAAGATGTTTCTGTCTCTTGCTATGAAATTGTCATTCTAACAATCCCTAATCCCAGAAACTCCGTAAGTTGTGCTGTTCATTTAAGGTTTGGGTCACAAATGCTTTCACAGGATTTTCTTACGCAGACTGTATTATTAGGTTTCCTGTTTGTCCCCATTCCTGTACCTTTGGTTTTGGTAGTAACTGTACAGAGTTTGGAAGTATTTTCTGAGGTGATTGTAGGTCCATTTTGTTCATGTGATTAATTTATATCACAGCATATCTTTAAAAAAAAAATTATTGCTTTGGTTTAATAAAGGTTGAACTTCATCTGTCATCTCATGGGTCATTTGTCTAGTGCAGGCAGACCCTTCCAAAGATTTTAAGCACCTTATTGCAAAAAAGGCCCTTATTTTGCTGAAATTCAAATAGTTGTGATAATTAGTAAGATTTTTGTTCTGCAGAGGTTATCTATTATGTGTGTTTGCCTTATTTCAGTTATTTTTGGCATTTATGGCTTCAGCCAGATAACAAATGAAGGCAGTACATCTCAGTGGGGTGCACTTTGTTTGAGGTCTCATTTATCAAAAAGGAAAGCTTGGTTTTTGTTTACCAGCCCTTTGGCAGAGAGGTTGGTTTTGGTGAGGGAAGTCACATATCTACCAGCTTAGCTGCCTCATGCTGAAAGTGGGTATCTCTGGAGAACACCTGGTGACTATTACTGCTTTCTGCTGCCATCCGTATTTTGGGCGGTCTGGTTGCTGATAGAGCTTCTGTGTGTTGCTAGAAGAGAATGTGTCCAGGTCAGATGAACCTGAATTTTGATGCACTTCATTTTTTTGGTGTCCTCTTCTCTACATGTGTGAGCCCTTGCTCTTCTTTCCTGGAGTGATCCACTAGGGCATCAATACTTCTTCAGTTTGCTGTTTCTGAAATGTTGAAACTGTGCCTTTTGATAGGCATTTTAGTCCTCCATTCTTCCTGATTGACAATACAGCTTTTGAAGCCTCTTGACATTGTTCAGAATAAATGTCTATTTTTGACATCTTTCTGTTCAGCTTTAATTGATTTTTGAAGCTTGTCAGGTAGGCAGAGAGGGAGGTGGATGTTTTGCCATCCCATTTTTACTGCACTAAGTGGTATAGGATGTATTTTCTGGGACTGTGGTTTCCTCTGTGCCTTGCACAGAGGTTTTTGTTTAACATCAACTTAATCAAAGGATTGCTTTCTAAAATGGTCACTCTGTTGGGTTGTGGTATTACACTTTCTACCAGAATGTGGAAGCTAATTGTTTTTAGCTGGGGGAGTAGTGAGGGTTTGACAGAGGCTGAAGAGAAGAGCTCTGAGGGCTGGGGAGTTGCTTGGGTGCATTTTCCTGTAGAGTGGTGCTAATCAGGCTCTGAAAGCCTCTTTGTACACTGGGACCAGTTTCCCCGTGGAGTAGTAACCTGTTTAGAAATAATTTTTTTCAATAGTTCACACAGGAAGTGGTCAAAACTGGAAGCCCCTGCCTCAGACTTTTGCTTTTTTGGGTTTGTTGTAGCATTATACACTTTATATTATCAGCTTCCATTTGAAGGATAAACACAGCCTTACCGTTTTTAGCTTTTATTTCTAGTTGGTGGTGGCTTTTTATATAAAATTTTTATCTGATATCCTGATGTTGTTACAGAGTACACTAGTAATTATTTCCTGTTTAATTAGGTAGTGCTCCTTCAGCTCGACCTAGCAGTTGGTGGAGTTTTTCAAACTGCTGCTCAGATGG
Source organism: Rhabdornis inornatus (assembly GCA_013397075.1). Taxonomy (NCBI): domain Eukaryota; kingdom Metazoa; phylum Chordata; class Aves; order Passeriformes; family Rhabdornithidae; genus Rhabdornis; species Rhabdornis inornatus. The sequence continues at coordinate 163,217 of VWZS01003070.1, read as the reverse complement.
CAGTCTAGATAGCTGGAAGAGTATCTTTCTTTCAGCTGCAGATAGAATTAGCATCATTCTGTGGTTTTGGAGAGCAGACACTATATAAATGCTGTATACATTTGGTAAAGTGTCTGCATGTAGATGCAGGCATTGTAGGTTAATCTTTGCCTCTGGAAAACCTGTATTTCCATTGACATAGTGAAATCTGCATTTGAAGGAAGGGGTTGAAGGATCTTGCTCATGGAAACGGGTGGGTGCTGTAAACCTCAACATCACAAAGACTGGGAGTTAAAAGAGTGTAAGTGGTAAAAGAAAATGAGCCGGGCTTTTCTTACCTGAGCCTCTTCAAAATTTTAGTTGCATTTTGTCAGCTCAAAAGTGCTTGTTTGAAACTGTTCTTTGCCCACCTTTTTCATCTTTCAGTCTCAAAACCCAAAAGCAACTGGCAATTTCTGTGAGATTTTCTTAAATAAAAGTCTAAGACAGTGTCCTTCACATTCTGAGGTGCTGTGTGGTACATATTTAAGCACCCCCAAATTCAGGGTAGGAGCCAGCTTCAGCAGGTGTTGAAAACCAGACAGTGCTGGAGTCATTCTCAGTCTCATTGGAGTGAGCTTGGAGGCAGAATTGCTTCACAGCTGATGATTTGAAAGGTGTTTGAGATCTAGTAAAACCTGTCAGGGGTACCTCATTCTCATCACTAGCCTTTAGAAGGAGCCCTTGTGTCACTACAAGCAAATAAACTTTTTATATACTCAGATTAACAAAGACACTTCATATTCCTACTGTTGGTAACACTTTCAATGCTGATAACCCAAATGGAACAAGATGCAAAATTATAACTTATACAGATTCTCAACTTGGAGTCATGTTATTTTAATCTATGCCCTTAAGCACAGGGTAGCCTGCTGTTGATGAAGGTGTTGGTGGCCTGCATGAAATCAGATTTTCTTCCTCCTTTCTGGCTTTAATACGTCCAGGAAAACCTTCTGCATTTCTTTCCTTGCCCCAGCATTCGGCAAAGCATAGTGATCTATGGAGCCGTAGTCCGTGACACAAACTCCTGACAGCTGGACACAGTATTGTTAAAAATAAATTAAAAAATCATGAGCAGGGTTTCTGAGGCCTGTGAAATGTTTCCATCCTGGCTTGTGCAGGGTGTGTAAGTTCAGGATCTTCTCACTTGCATCCACTACAGTTGTATCTCATTGAACATTTTATTAATACAAGTTGCCCTAAAACAAATCTGTCAGTGTTGACAAGACTCCCTGATGATCACAGGTTTTTGTTAAAGCTTCAGTAGCTTTTCTTGTTTGTCTTGGAGGTCAAAAAATGATGTTTGTTTCATGAACATTTTGCTTCTATTTGTTTCTTGCTATGAAGAGAATATGTTGGGAAAAAAAATAAAGAGTAAAAATCCTAGCTCATGCTTCAGTGGTGGCACTTTCTCATGTGTTGCCTTTATTCTTTGGTACAGATGAAAGGAACTCATGTTTTTGCTGTTCTTAGATGTCTATGCATCTTTTTTTCCTCCAGTGACGGATGGAGACATTGCTGCCATTGGTGGGATGGATAAATAATGACTTACAGGGAAGTCTGCCAGAGAAAAAATATTTGTTAACTGTTTTTTCCACGGTCAGTCAGGTTTGGACTATTCCTTGACTTTCGTAGGATTCCCACTCGGAATCTCTCTGCCTGCAAATTATTTGCAGATGCTAGTGCTCCCGGCATTGCAGCAGTGTTGCCACATGTGGTAGTTTGACCTGGGGAGTAAAAACTCAAAGAGAAGTTTTCCCTATGAGTACTCCCCTGGCAGTTGATAGTGACCAATTGGAGGCTGGTTTGGTTATTGACAGCGTGAAGAACCAATTGAAGAAAGTTGGTTCGCTCCGTGAACACACATTTTGGAGGAGGTAATCCGGAACTGAGCCCTCTTGGCTTTTCCGGCAGCAGTGCAGGTAATAGGGCCCTGGCCTGGCTCCACTGCAGGCCTGTGGGCCTGGCAGGGGGCCGGGCCGGGCCCCGTGTCTGGGGAGCTGGCATGCCCTGGCAGAGAGAGAGAGAGGGGGTGGCCATAGACAGTGACCAGAGAGACTCAAACTAATATAAAAATCCCATCCGCTTTCCCCTCCTTCCCCAGCGTGGCTGGTTTCTGAGATCCTGGCAAAGCTCCAGCACTGTGGCCTTGTTTTTTTTTCTTTTCCCTGTGCAAAAATCTTAACTCTTTTAATGTTCAGATGAGACTTGCGGACTTTTTCAATCCTCCCTGGAGTGGAAAGGAAAAAGGAGATACTCTGAAGTCAGTGAAGCAAAAGCTAAGTCTTAAGTTTTTTAGATGGAAGGAGAATGAGGAGATGCTGTGAAAATGGCTGAAAATCCTTTTGTAAGATTGTAGGGATGAACTGATGTACTGAATATTCCTATAAACCATGGAGAAGACATGGGGGGGTTGGAAATGTTCCATTTGATAAATCATTTGACCAAAAGCACCTGTGTTGAGAATCTGTTGTCCCGAGGAAAGAAGGGGAGTCTCGGTTTTCTGAGAATGAAGCATGAACAGAGAAAAAAAAGATGAAGAGAACCTTTGCTTTAGAACATTTCATTCTTAAAAGTAATACCCCATGTATTTTGACCATTGACCTACAAGTACAGCTTTGGGAAAGCTGTGGAGTTGGGAGGAGTGCCACGACTGCAGATACCAGGCAAATGCAGAATTGTGAAAATAAAACCACAAGAAGACTGTTTTCTACTTTCTTGTGGAAAAAATCCCTATAGCCTAACAAAAGGAAGCTTCTCACTCCAAAGTGAACGAAAGAAGGGACTGTTTGAGTTGGGAATTAATTGAAGCAGTTTCTTGTATGTTTGTTTTGTTGTTATGAAGGTTGAGAAGGGGAAGGAAAGAGTGGTCTGACAATCTTATTCTAAGTTTTTTTTTCCCTTTGTGTAATTAATAAATTTCTTTTTATACCCTCCTAAGTTTTAGGCCTGCCTCGCTTCTCCTCCTGGTTCTGTCTCACAACAGAAAATGAGTATATTTTAATTAGCAAATCAAAACTATGACATTATTTAGTGCGTTAGCCAGGAAAAACAAACTTAAACCAAGACACCACACCAAAGAATAGTGAGAGGTTTGAGATCAGCTGTCCAAGGCGTGAGCTGAGTAAATCTCTAAACGCAGGAATACCCTCTGCATTTTTTTCCAGACTTTATTCTTGTTTACTTTTCATAGTCTTAGGGGCATTTTCCCCTTCACTTTTGGTTCCACAACAAGGTCCCAAGCTGCCATGTAACAAACCTTGCACATATTTGGTATGTCCATAAAGGTCTGAATTCCTGACTTCCTAAAGTGACTTAAATGAGACTTTTAGCAGCTTACACGGTGGGTCCTGGCTGCATGTTTAAGTTCTGTAATTTTGGCCTTTGCAAAAGCCAGCTCTGAGCTCTGTGTAGGGGTAGCGTAGGGGCACTGCATTCTGTACTCCTACAGGTACAAGCCTCCGTTGGGGAGAGAAGAAGCTGCAGCTGGGCATCCTTCAGGAGCTGCTGCTGCTTGAGTGCTGGGAAGCAGCTTTGCTGCCTTCTCTCCATGGTTGGGTGCAGGGGCAGAGTAATGCTCTGGAAGCCCTGAGCGAACGGCTTCTTGGTTTTCAGTTAGCAGTCAAATGGTACAGTTGTAGAAGAGAAATAATTTTTATAGTAATTTATGTTGCTTCTTAATGGCTTTTAAAACATGTGGCTTCCTTGATTGCTCAGTAGAACCGAGGCCTTAGCAGGACAGAGCTCTGTTGGTCAAAGTATGGTGCTAATGGCATCAGGGTTGTGGGTTTTATCCCTCTATGGGCCATTCACTTAGGAACTGGTCTTGATGATCCTTGTGGATCCCTTTCAATTCAGAATATTCCGTGTGTAAAAATGCAGTGAAGCTCCTGAGTCCTTGCTGCTGCAGTTGTCTGCTGTGTGTCTGAAGGGAATGTTTTGAGGGGAATGCTCCCTAATTCCTTTGTTGCTGCCTTGCTTTTTTGAGCCCTTTGCAGCAAGGGGAAGCTGCTGTTGTTGTTGGAGAATAAGGTTCAAGGGGCCTTGCACGTAGCAAATGGGGAAGAAGCTTTGCATTGCTCATCTGAGAGTCTTGCGAGTGGTCCCACACACTGCAGAGCACAGGCCTTGGTGTCCTCTGGATCTCTTGTCTGCTGAGACACCTGCATGTGTTACGCCTGCTTTTCGGTCTCTCAGTGGTTGGTTTGTTTATGGGTTTTAATACAGAAGCACGGTGTGGTTAAGGACTTGCATAACTGAAGTGTTGTGTGGCATTGTAGTTTCCTGAGAAGACTTAAAGCTTCAGCTCTCAGTACAAACCAGCTGTTTAGTGTTCCCCAGAAGTGGTTCCACTGTGTTTAACCCTTGTGTACCTCAGTTGCTCTTTGACTACTGCTGTCAGAGAGCATCAAGTCAAGAATGCAGAGGTGGGTGCTGCATTCTGCTTTCTAAATACTCTTTTGTTGTTTTTTTATAGGCTCGAAATGTCAACACGGGTGAGCTTGCAGCAATTAAAGTAATAAAACTAGAACCAGGTAAGTGGTTTCTTAACTAAGTAGGCCGCAGAAACTAAATATTTTTGTGCTTAAGATAACAATTGTACAAAACAAATCAAGTCCACTTATTGAAAGAAAGGATAATTGTTTTCTTCTGGTGTGGGAAAAAATACACTGTTCTAATAAAAAAATCACAGCAAACAGGATGTAGGAGGAAAAATGCAATTGGAGAACAGTTAAGTGAAACCTGATTAAAATTTCACTGGGAGTTGTGGTTTTTTTATCCTAAGTACTGTGTTCTACCCATGTGTTACAAAAATTTCTAGAACAAAAGAAGACAGCAAGGCAAAAGGAACTCGCCTGGTAAAAGAGTAGAGGAAGAACTAAAAAGAAGGGTGAAATAATAGCTGAACATTAGTATGCAGGAGTTGAGTACATTTCCTGAAAATCTTTTGGAGGTTCTGATTAGGAGTTTACTGTCTGCTATATTTATGCTTGCACTGTGCTTCTGTGGTGACTTCACAAAGCAAATGTGCCCTACAGATCAGTTCTCAGCCTGCAAAGTCTGTTCTATTAATAAGAGTAGGCCTGTTGAATAGGAGTAATCTGGGAAGTAAAACATCCAGACTTTTAAACTTCTAACTGTTGGTATTCCATTTACAGTGTTAATGTTGGGGTGTATGTAATATTTTAACTGCCTAGTTTGATCCGTAAGTGTATGTGGGCAAGAAGGGAAAGAAGGTATTAGTTTTTTCCATTTTTTCCCTTACAATTCTGGAAGTGGTTAGAAATGTTGTGTTTTCACAGTGCATACACATTTAAAAGTTTGAGACAAGACAGTATGTTACTAGGTAGTTCAGAAAGTGTGTGTTAATCACACTTCTTTTTCTCACACTGGAAGTGTGATCTCAGATGCTCCTGTCTAGTTCTGCTTCTTTGTTTTTATGTCAGTTCCCATTGCTGGAGTCCTTGGCTGTGCATGATACGGGATATCAGTCCAGCTAAGCTGAGCGTGAGAACTGTGCTGTGGGCAGAGCCTAGGGATGCCCTGCAGCTTGGGGAGCTTGCTCCCATGCTGTGGTGATGGGTGAACAGTTGGCATCTTGAACTTAAATATTTTTTGGCAGCCTTTGGACCCCTGAGTGGTGCTCAGAGAATAGGCTTCAGCTGCCCTGTTTTGGAAGTTTTGCAGATTGAGGGTACAGTGTGCAGACTCAGGGTTAACAGTGTTTAGGGACTTGCTTTAAGGCTTTACGCTACTTCTATTTTGAATGCAGTGAAAATGCAGGTCACATACTGGAGGAATTGTGTCCTTTCATGGAGGTCCATGTGTGAAAATGAATTCCTCTGTTCTTTAGTGTCTTTGTGTTTAAAAGTCTAGCCAGGCAACAGGAAGCCGTCAGCAACACACTACAGATTAGATGTTAACTTGCAGCTTATGATTTTAAATTTGCTATCAGTTAAATAAAATGCATGGGAATATTGTATTTGTGGTTATAAATAACTCCATTGATAGGTGTCCTGGTTTAGGGCAAATCTGGGAGAAAACTTCCAAAGGGCCCCCCCACCAGGAAGCAAACCCAAGTGCCCCGCCCCTAACCGGTTTGGGAAGAAATTTTCTCAGAGAGAAGTGGAAAAAACCTGTTTATTCAACAGGCGAAGCACTTCCCAGCACGAAAAATGAACGATAACAAACAACAAAATCTCTTGCTGCTCTGAAGAGATGACAGATTCAGAAAGTCTCTCTCCTGTGGGTGGTAGCTCGGCTCAGTCTGTTTTCAGTCCCTCTGGTGCTGGAAAACGCCACTGCCCAGGCCAGGCCCTGGTGGGCCGCAGGTGCAAGCTCCTGGTGCTTCCCCTGGGTCCCCAGTCCAGAGCAGGTTCAAATAACTCCAGGGAAAAAAAAACAGAAATAAAAACTTTCCGGGGAACTTCTCTGCTTCAGTTAGTCAAAAACTAACTAAAAGCAAAGGAGAGCTCTCTCCACTGTCCGCCATGGTGACACAGTCCAGGAGATGAGATGATGGAACTTCTATCTCTGTGTTTTGAAAACAAACGCTTCAGACATTCCACCACTTCTCCTCCTTCCCCCCTGCTTCACTCTCAAATCCAACCTTAAAGGTACAAAACTAATTTCTGGGCTAAACAGACAAATGGGGATACAATTCAACATGACAAAGGCACCCCAAGACAATAGGTCATCAGTATATTAATGTACTGGGAAAAACTTAAAACATTCCCAAAAATAAAACATCTCAGCTGTGTTTTCAGTTTCACACATTATTTTCTCAGTGTACACATCTGTTAAGAACCTTTAATAGAAAGACTGGGACAACCATGGTACCAAATGGTAAGATTCAGGTAAATGCCACCTCTGTGTCAGTGTTTTCTAGATGTGAGTTACTCACAGTCCATAAATTTACATTCTTGTGGAGTTTCCTGAAGTGTTGCAGCAGCAGCCTGCTAGTGACTGGTTATGGTTTCTTTTTTTTTGCTTAGGAAGATCAGCTAACTAGTATGGGCATGTGGCCAAAAATAGCAAAGTTGTGTTTTTAAGAACCCAGGCTATTGGCAGGGCTTACGCAGATGGACACAGTGGGGCCTCAGGGAAGATAACGACTTGAGAAAGCTATGGCCAATATTGTAAGAGCTATCAGCAGATGTGAGGTCCATCTATCCCAGAATGAAACTTAAGAATATCGTACTTATTGCTGAGCCCTTGCTAATAAATACTGATTTACAGCTGATTTATGTCTGTGAAACTTGGAGATATTTAGTCTTAATTACTAAGAATGTTTATTTTATAAGCATGTGCTGACAGTTGTGACTGTAACCCAGGCCAAAGAAAATACTCGCTCTGCTGTATTTCAGGAGAAGATTTTGCTGTTGTGCAGCAGGAAATCATTATGATGAAAGACTGTAAACATCCGAACATTGTTGCTTATTTTGGCAGCTATCTCAGGTACAGTTTGTTTCTTTTGTTCACTTGAAAATATGTCCCTGTCCCCTTGTAAAAGACAAATCTATAAAGTGACATAGGCAAAATATAATTTACCAAGTATTATCCACTTATGTAATTTTTTAAATTCACCTTCAAATTCGTTCTGTTTACTACAGTGTCTCTCTCTAATCTTTCTTCCAGCAAAACTGTTCAGTGACCACGTAGTCATGTTTTCTTGAAAATGAGTTGATGCTTAAAAGCTTTGCATTTAATATATAAGTGGAAAATTAAGCAGAAGTATGACAAGTATGAAGAGTCTGTGTATATAGTATCTTTTAAATCTGTTTCAGTAGAATGTCTGTTTTTCCAACTTGTGAACTTCTGGCCAGAATGTGAAGGTTTTGTGTTTGTTTCTGGCGGTGAGGTTATTCGCATTGTAGAAACACTGACAAATGTATTCAGTTGTCTTACCAGCTAGTTCTTTTAACCAGTCATAGTGAGAACAGATTGCTTAGTATAACTAATAAAAAGCTGCTTCTGATGATTTTTAAAGTTTTCGTTTGAAAACAGGTAGTGCACAACTACTACTGTTGCACTCAACTTCCTTTAGCATTTTTGTATTGAAACACTGCCTCTTCTCCTATATTCAGGCTGGAGGTGCTTTTTCTTTAAAAGAAAAGTTTCCCTTTTGTCTCGGGCTATCAAAGTATATCATTGGAGATGCAGAATTAAATTTTGGCAAATATGCTATATATTTTGTCACCGTCTTGCACTCCTCCTTGGTTCCCTCCTCTTTCTTTGTCAGAGTGCTTCTTTGTCATCTGGGCAATCAAGTCACTGTCTTTGAGACTTTTTATTGTCTGACCTTTTGTTTCCCAAGCGTATTTCAATGCTAAGAAGAATAAGAAAAATACCGTTGTCCTATACTTGCTAGTCACTAGTGTATTGTTCCCCAAGGATTTCTTCTGTTTGTGTAGGCGTTTTTCAGACAGTGACATTTCTGCCTTCCTATTAGCCTGGGTGTTAAGTTGCAATCGTACTATTGATCTCTGTTTTACTTGCTGCTCAGGCCATATGCTATGTAGATAAAGAGACTCTACACTGCTGCTCTTCGATGTTACAGGGATCTTCACCTGCCTCAAAGTGCTTAGGCACAGTGGTAACAGGCCAGATTGAAAACAAGAAATGCAGTCACCTCTTCTGATCCTCTTACATTCTTTTTTTTTGTTTTCTGTAGGGCTTTTGCACACTGGCAAGTGAATGCCCAGTAAGCAAAAGTTAGAATTTACAACACTTTAATGCTTCATGTCTCTTACTTTGTGGGTGCTTTGCTGCTGTCCTAAGGCTGCTGGGAGGGTTCTGGCTTCTTCCCACTTCACGTTCCTGCTGCTTTTGGCATCAGATAGGATACAGGCACATGGGCCCATGAGTCCAGTGCCCCCAAAAGTGTCCCTATCTGAGTCTTGCTTCGTTGTGGGGAACAAAGAAGGGTCTTGGAGATGTCTCTTCAGTGCATATTTCTTAGTTTTCTTGTGCAGGTTGTCACACTGCTTGTGTGTCTGGCTTTGGTCAGCTATTTCAGTGGAAAGCTTTAATATTATTGCAAGCAAAGCTTTAATTGACCCCTTGAAATGTATGGAGTTAACAGCAGGGAATTCTGCTGCTTAAAACTCCTCTAAAGCTTGGACAATACCTTTCCCACCCTTAGAGGAACTAGCTGGGATTATAGCTTTGAGGGCCGTCTGCACTCTGGACATAAAAAGGGGAAGACATCCAAGAAAGACAGTTCTTGGAGCAGCAGCTATTCTAATTGTCACCTGCTGGTGAGAACACTTGCAGTTTGCAGCTCAGTAGATAAGCTCAGCACTTCCACCATTGCCTTGCAAAAACCCTGCCACAAATGTGTCTGTTCTGACAGAGCCTTATGAATGCAAGACACACAAGAGCAGGTAATAAGGAAGCTGCAGAACGGCCATCAGTCTTTCCTTTGGTTCTCCTGTGTTACTGTCTGCTCTAAGGTGGTTGTATAGGATTTTTTTTTTTCTACCTGAGTATTTTGATGGCCAGGGATGACTAGGCAAGTCCCAGACTTCTTGCTCTCCACAAGTCCTTTTTGTTGGCACATGTCATACCAATGAAAATTACTGAGTGAAAATAGAGTTAATGGTGTAATAGAAGATACCTTTGAATCCTTCATCCCATTGTCTATTCTTAGAAAGCACCTTTTGTGGAGGTACAGTCAATCATACTGAATTGATTCCCTTAGTAAGGGAAGAGGAGCTCAATGACTTCCCTTCTGACCCTGCTACCAAAAATACCCATAGGTGTTTTTTAAGGAAAAGACTTTATCTGAGCGGGCACTAACCCACAGCATGGGCTCTGCTCTGCCCAGCTTTGACTGAAACACTACAGTTTCACTTAATTTGCTGTGAAAGACGTTTGGTTGAGAGACCCCTGGGGCTTTTTGTGTTGTATTTGTTTCTTGTATGTGTAAACTCCTATGCTCTGAAAAAAGTGGAGAAGTGAAAATGAGGAAGAAATAAGAACTGGCAACTGTTTTGTCTCTACTCTCAGAAAAATGTATTTTTACAAAAATCAGTGTGAATGTTTCACTAATACTGTTTATATTACTTCATTAAAGTAGAATATTTTTGACTGTTTCATTAGTTACTATTTAGACAGTGAAGTGTCACATAAAAACTGAATTATACTCATTATTTGACATGTACTTTCCATAATACAGAGCATGTTGTGTTGTGCTTTATATGTTTGAGTCCTCTGACTCTACCTTTTACAAGTCCTCTGCAAATCTGACAGCTGCTGAATGGTTTTGTTCACTCTTTAGACGGGACAAGCTATGGATTTGCATGGAGTTCTGTGGAGGTGGCTCTCTACAGGATATTTATCATGGTATGTCAAGACTTTATTCCTTAAAATCTAAGTACAGCTTATTTTCTAAAGTTGAAATGATTGCATTATTTTGGAATTAGAGAGGAGGAATCCTAAATTTAGTATCCATAATGATTCATTGAAGGTCAGTTTTATCTTATGTTTTTACTTAATTGGTTTGGGTTTTGTAAACAAAGTTAGTGGTGTTTTTTTTAGCAGCAGAAGTTATTTCCATCCTTCAGGGGCTCATATGCCCATCACTGCTTTTGAAAGGCTGTAAAATTAGACAATATTACATTGTAAAGAGAAAAAAATGATGTCTTGATGTGCTGTCTTGCTTCATAGCCATTTTATTTCTGAGCTTTTGAACTTTGTTTTAGTATAATATGTACCACTTCCTACAGAAACCTAGGTATGTGGATTGATTAGCATGGATGCTCTTGTCCTTTGTAAACTGAATGTTTGTATACCAGTAGTTCCATGAGGGTCTTTAAAAAACTTTTGTTTTCTTTTAAGCTGGATGTGTGACACGTAAAAAGCAAAGTTGGTCTCTATATTTGCTTTAGGCTTGGCTTCAGTGAACAGTCAAAGAAACAAGGGCTGTCTGTGAATCTGTTGGATAAAGACAGATTGGTCAACTGCTTGCTATTTTTTAAGAGAGACAATCAGTTTTGAAGGACTTTATTACCCTGGAATTAAACATTTTTTAGGAAAGGAGTATACTCTGAGTAATGGCTTTGGGGTTCTCAGGTGATGTTTTTAATTGAGGAAGTCCATCTATATTGTATATGGTGAAGATTTAAGGTGTGAGGGTCTCTTGTGCGTAAGCAGCTTTTTATGGATACCTTGGATGCAATTAAAAGAAGCACCAATTCACAAGTTCACATCATGTTCCTGTCATAGTTGTTGGAGTGTGTCCTTGATGATTATTTACCTCTTTGCTAATTTTGAGAAAAGCATCATGTTTAATAGGCTTTGTTTTGTGGAACACCTGTAGAGTAGGAAATTAGCTCATGCCACATAAATGCCTGAGCAGATATCTACAGGAATGGTTTCCCATTGCAGCTGATTTTTGGTTTCTCTGCTGGTAGTCAGAATGGAAAGTTCTTTTCTGGTCTTTATGTTCTAAAGAGTCGTATTCCAATTGAACTATAGGCCTCTGTAATCTCGAGTCATTTAAGTTAATCAGAATGAAAATTCTCAAAACCAAAATAGATGCCTAGATATGCCTATTGTGGGTGTAAATATATATAGTTTTGTGGGGGTTTGGAGCTTTTCTTTCAAGAAAGAGAAGTTGGATGTAGACTTACTTTGAAGATATGTTGCATGATACTAATATTGTAGAAGCTAAGCAGTTAGATTCTTTAATCTAGATTCATTCTTAACTCTCTACTCCTTCAGTGTCCTTTGAGAAACTCCATCCAACTCCATGTTTGTTTTCTGTTCAAAACCTGAAAAGCTTACAGCCAGGACTGCCTTTCCTGGTCTTAAACCTTTTTAATTTCAGGATCAAAGTCCAGTGACTGGGATGAGTCACAGACAGTTCCTTGCTTGCCGCTCACTGTTTGGTTTGTGTATTTGTTCAGAATTTAATTGTTTTCCTCTAAGAGACTTGAGTGAAGTTGTACCCTCGAGGGAGAGAAAGACTCCTCCTCCCTTGGGAAACTGCTGAACCTGCTTGCAGGGGGTGTGGCAGGTGCAGGAGTAGCAGTGCTGACATCTGATTTCAGAGAAAGTTCCAACTTCTCAGCCTTTCTCTGGCAGTGGGAAGGATGGAAGGAGAGAGCAGGTCACAGATGGTACAAAGAACTGCCCAGGGCTCAAAGGGAACTGAACAGAGTTGGCTGCAGCTCTGAGTCACTGAGTTGAAAGTCCAGCCCTCTATAGAAGAACACAATGGGTTTGTTGAGGGGAAAGAGTTGGGCTGAAGTCATTACTTGTGCTTATTTTTCCGTTTAATTACTGTGATATTTAAATACAGAAGAATTAGTAGTTTCCATTCCAACAGTACTGGACATTTTTGACTTTAAAAAATGCTGTGGTTTTTGGGATGCTCAGTGTGGGGTAAAGACTAAGCACATTTACTTAGAGACTTGTAGTGTAAGGTCCTATCAGTGTGAATGGAAGTAATTGAGGTATGAATTTGGAATGGGCAGTATCTTACCTGATTTTGAGATTTTTTTTTTTCTTTTTACCTTCCATTTCAGTGACTGGACCACTATCAGAGCAGCAGATTGCCTATGTTAGCAGAGAAACACTACAGGTAGTGTCTCCTCAGGTTCTTGTGGTTGTCTTTTAATGTAAAAGTATTAAAAGCTAAGAATAAAAGCTACAAACATGTGATGCCACGGAAGTCCGGTAATTGGATGACACAGCATTTTTATCAGACTTCTGAGGAGGTCCCATATTGCAGCCTAGAAATTTTTATAATCGCATAACCTCAAACCACCCTGGATCATTTGAAGAAAGCTCTTGTCATATTTCTGCTGTTAATTTTAGATTTGTTTTTAAAAGGAGGGAAACAGCATTTAATTAGCAGTTTTCTTAGTCCATATTTATGGTAAATTAGTTACTGCACATTTGAAGGAAAACTAAAGCACTCAGTTTTGCATATCTAATAATTGATCTGTGCCAATAAGAAAAAAATTGCCTGTGTGCTTGAGATGTTGAAGGTAAGGTCATTAGCCTCTCCTTGTGGGTATGCTAGCTTTCATTTTTCTTTCCTAAATTACAGGTTCAGTGCAGCAGTAAAACTTAATCAGAAACTGCGTTTTTGATGGATGTCTTGCTTCTCTGTGAGAGAGCAGTTCTCGGCTTGTAGTGAACACAAACCTGTTAAATGCCATTGGTTGAAGCCTGCTGCCTCTCGCATTCTTTCAAGATAGGTCTGTTCCAAGCCATCTCCCTTGGTTGTCACTCACCGTCTCCCTATGCTACGCCAGAAACTGCTGCCTTTTGACTTACGGGATGTGGTGCTTTTTCTTGACTTACAGATCAGGCTTATGTTACATCTGGCAGTATTAAGGGTTTTGAGTCTTTAAACCCCTTTGTTCTTAGAGAGTTGTAGAATGGTTGGCTTTAGAAGGGGCCTTTAAACGCCCCCCCCTGCAATGAGCAAAGACATCTTCAACTAGATGAGGTTGCTCAGAGCCCTGTCGAGCCTGTCCTTGAATGTGGAGATGGGGCATCCATCCACCTCTCTCTGCAACCTCTTTCAGTAGTTCATCACCTTCATTATAAAAGAATTCTTCCTTATATCTACTCTGAATCTCCTTCCTTTACTTGAAAACCATTACATCTTGTCCTGTCACAACAGGGCCTGATAAAAAGTTTGTCCCCATCTTTCTTATGAGACCTCTGCACATTTGCTGAGGATGCCCTTGATCCGACTGTCTATATCAACAGTGAAGATATTAAACAGTCTGGTGTGGGACCCTGAGGGATATCAATTGTCACTATGGACATTGAGCTTGTTTACCACTGCTCTCTGGATACAGTAATTTAGCAATTCCTTACCCACCAGACAGTCAATCAAATCCATAATCTTCTTAGATAGGGAGGAGTGAGTATCCTATTTATAAAGCCATTTATTTGTGTGGGAAGATACCTTGGTTGATATGTATAAATTGTGTGTGAGAAAAAAAGCTTACTATTTTGTATTTTCTAAATGTTATTCATTGAAATTGTTACTCTAAATTGTTATTAATTTTCTAATTGTTATCCATTTTTCTATATTTTTAATTGTCTGTACACACATGTTTATAATAACTTTGACCAAATATAGTGCATGTAGTTTCAGATATCTTGTTGTAGCTTATAATGGAACACCATTTGTCCAAGTAAGAAGTCTGAGAATATAGGCTATTGTCCACCCACAGAAGTAATTTTTCCAACATTAATTTTACCACCAGTGTCCATGAATCCAAAGTCTCACTTGGATGCTGAAGTTAATATTCAGTCTCCATATTTAGAAGCCCATTGAATCCTCCATTTTGAAAAAATACTTGCTGTCCATTTTGCTGAAATCTGTGAGATTTGATTCTGAAAATACAGATCTTTTAAATATGACCTTTAAAGTAATTGACTCCAGGCATTCAGTTTTGAAAATAGTGACTTCACATTCTTCCAGGGCAGTGGGAATTAATGGCCTTTTTATGCCAGTAGCATCCAGAGATTTAAGGAGTGTACATGGGACTCTTCTGCCTAGTCCCAGTCGTTGCAGTGGTCTGGTAGATGCTTTGATTAATTGCACTTTACATTTTGCAATCAACTCTCTGATGTCTTGCATGAACTGGCAAAAAAATATGAGTCTCGACATGGATATTTCCCATGAACATAAAGCCTTGTGGAGGTTCGTGGTCACAGAGCAAGGAAGATGCTTGCGTGTGATTTTACCCCTGGAAGAGAATTTTAGAGTTAAGCCTAGAGTCTCCAAAGTGATATGGTCTCTGATTTGTCAGGCAGGGATTTGGTTCTATAAAATTCTTTCAGAATTTAACCTTAGTTTCTAACCTGTGTTGAGTCTTAATATGTTTTGGTACTGTTATTGAGACCTGGGTGGCTGAATGCTTTTGCAGAAATCCATGAAACGAAGTTGAACTCTGGTGTTAGACCTGAAGCACTGCCTGCTAGCACATTTCTAGGCTTGATTGAAGTATGTAATGATACAGGAGATAGCTTTACCAGTGGTCCTGTGATCTAACTGCTGAATAGAAGACTCCTAGGCAGTTTACCAGTAATTACTTTGGTCTGTAAAGGTGGACAGTTACCATGTCCAGAGGAAAACCTGTTTGGGGAATACTCTTCTTCCAGTAGGTGTGGTGACTGGTCTTACTTCCACCTATCCTCTGTTTTAGATATTAGATAAATGTCTAAATATCTCTATATAAAGATATTTAGGTATGCTACTTTATATAAAGATATTAGATATGGGGCTACATCTATTGAATCTGCAAATTTGCAGCAAATTACACTGAAATATAAAAATGTTCTTCAGTCAGTGAATCATTTCAAAGATTAAATTGGATCCTAAATATACATGGTAATTAAATAAGAAATGTATGTCAAATGAAAAATGTTGGACTAAATTACCCTTTAAATATTTTATGCAGGGACTATATTACCTTCACAGTAAAGGAAAAATGCACAGAGATATAAAGGTAAGTGAAAACTGAAGGGGTTTTTGGTGCTTTTAAAATAGGTTACATCACCTCCAGTGGTCTTTACTGTTGCATATCAATTTTCAGTTCATTTCTGAATATGTAGGGATTTTCAATCTATTAGAATGAAATTAAAGTTTCTGCCCAAGGAAAGAAAAAATATTTCTTAAAAATCCATGCAAGGAAATAGTTTGTTCTTTTCCTTGGAGCCACACATACTGTTTATGTGGATCAGTGCTGTGAAATTTAGCCATCAGCTGGTGTCCAGAGGCGTATGTGTTCAGATGGCTGTCAGGGTGTGTGCTCTGTGCAAAAGAAAGGTTTGCTCTTCCCACAGCTTTTCCAGAGAGCTCCATATACCCTTCTTTTTGAATCAGCTAGTGAGCAGAGCTCTCGCTTTGGCTTCTTGTTTTGTGGTGAGCAGATTGCAGGGCAGAGGCTTCTGTTCTGTGCGGTTCCTGGAGACTACTTCTGTCCCCTCCTTTGCATGCTAAAAATAGAGAGGGTGCTGCGAATCAGGCTATTAGTACTGACTTACTTAAATCTCCATCTCAGCAAAGTTATATCGAAAGTGGCATGTTCAGACTCTTACACTCTGTTATCGTTTCCTTCTGGTGCTTCATGTTGACTTTTTGTTCCTGAAGTTTTACTACCTAGTCTTTCCAAAGCTCTTCCAAACCTGGCAAGCTTCCTTCTGGAAATCTGACAGTAAATCATCATATTCTTTTGTGTTGTTGCATGCTGTTGGTTTAGCTGGTTTTGGTTTCTTTTTTCCTCAGCAGCTTCAACTGTAGTTGCCTTCATGCAGCCTGATTCCAAGTTGTTCTCAATGGCTGCAGAAGAATGTTTGGGTTTTGAGCAATCACGAAAGTAATTGGGGTTTTGAGGAATCATAAAAGTAATTTCTGAATGAAAGATTACTTCAGGCACCAAAATTAAATGTTTTCCACTATACTTTTTAGAATGCTTGTAAAGATACACTGCACGGATACTTTTTCTAAGCAGAACTATGGTAATAACAAATGTTTACAGTGCTTACATTGAAAGGATTTTTTTAAAAAATAAAGCTGTTCTCATGAGCATGGAAAATTACTGTCTTCATCTGGAGATTGCCTGACTGTTGAATTGTGTTTGCTTCCCTCTGTAGCTAAGTTCCATGTTTAGAGTACCTGTCCTGTTAGCTTGAAAGGTGAACAAGGTCAAGAGCATGTGAGCAGGGCTGTTACAGTTTTTGCCAAACTCATTAACTGTGCTTGTGCAGCGTGGGCCAAGTTAGCTGCCTTTTATTGCAGGCCTGACTTTTCCTGCTCTGGGAAAAGCCATAATCTGTAAAAACACGTTTTTGGAGGTTCATCTCTGCTGCCTTTCCCTCTGCCTGAAGGGCAGTGTAGTGCAGACGTTTGAAACTGTGTTTAGCCAGCTCTAACCTTCACTCAGCTCAACCTGTACCTGGTTTCCTTCTTCAAGTCGGGTTTGTTCTTAGTCCTTTTATCCTGTAATTTTGTAATACAAACTTCTACTTTGGATTAATTTTGGTTATTGAGCTGAAGTGAGTGGAACACACAGCCACACAAAAATTACCTGTACCAATCCAGCACGAGCATGGATTGCATAAGGACGGAAGTACCTTTGGTAAATGCTTGATTATTGAGGCAGGTCCTTAAGGCTATAATTATAAGTATGGCTCTTAAACAAGGCAAAATAAACTCCTACTTACGAAAAGAAAATGAAATTGTTTCCACTTTGACCTTTTGAGTTCCTGTTTCCTCTGAGTCATTGTAAATAGAAAAAAGTAAGACTCATTACAGTCAAATACTGTTTATTGAGACGTTTTGTGTGCAATGCAAACTCTGTTAGGACCATAGGCTAAACTAAAAATTAATGAAAAACACTGTATATATCCAAGAAGATTTTTTAATAACAAAGTGGCAGCTTGCTAATTTTCAAACATTTCCTTGATAAGGTTGCAGATTTATTGAATACAATCATTGCTTTGTCTTTGGTCCCTAATTTGCTGTAAGATCCCACCTATTTCTCTTTTTCATGTGATGTTGGAGAAATCAGCATGTTTTAATTCAAGTAACTTTTCTTTTTTTAAAGGGAGCAAACATTCTTTTAACGGATAATGGACATGTAAAATTAGGTGAGTTAATACATCTTAGTGCTTAAAAATTAATATTTTTATGTGCTCTTAAGAAGCAGCATGCTCTGCTTTGTTTAATGAGGTGATGGTTCATGTAAGGAGTTAGTGAATATCAGAATTCTTTTTATCTTGCTGGTAGTATCTAACTAAACCATCCAATTAGTATCTGAGGATTAGTTGGGGTAATTTTGGAACCGTGAGGTAAAAGACCTGATATTGTAAGAGAAATACAAAAGTCAAATCACAGGGTTTTATAAATTTTTTATTAAAATCTACCATCCAGAGTCCTTAAATGTGAAATGTACCCTGAAAGCTTATCTGAATCTCTTTCATAACACAAAATGAGGTGTTCTGTCTTATTAAAACCCCTCATGTACTTGTTAGGTCTTTTGTGCCAGCCTGCTCTTCCTTGTATGGACGAGAGACATTTGTGTGCATGTTTGGCAAGTGGCTGAGGGGAGCTGATCAATGGTATCTGAGACAGACCAAGTTTCTGTTATTTGCTTTTGTTATTTATTTTTTGTTAAATATTTCCAGTATATTTAAGAACCCCTTAATACTGGGGAAACCATACTTGTGTTCATTAACAATTAATTACATCAAATCACTTGTTAACTGTCCTTTTTTTTTGCCTTTTTTTAAAATAGCTGATTTTGGAGTGTCTGCACAGATAACAGCTACAATTGCCAAAAGGAAATCATTCATTGGCACCCCATATTGGTAACTGTGTTTTACTTGACCATTAATATAATGGTAACACGTATAATACTGTTGAAAAGTTGTGATAAAGGCATGCTCTATCACATCCTGGGTAGACTAACCACTAAAGGCTGTGTCAGACTTTCTGGTGATCATATCTGTGTTACTTATTCCAAATCCTGAATTAGCTGAGTGTCAGAGAAAAGGCTTTGCTGCACTGAAAACTTGAAAGGCTGTGTGTAGTGCCATCACTGTTGACACATTTATCTTAATTTAGTAAAACCTAAAAACTAGAAGCAATTTTGCTTGTTTTTAACTTTAATCTTAAATAATTTTTTATTCCCTGATTTTCCATGTTGGTGTTTAATGTTATTTCCCCTCCAGCCTAGGTACAGCTTTTTTACAACTTTTCAGTTGATGAGTTTCCTTTGCCTTCACAGATCCACAGACTTTTGAAGTGTTTCTCTAAGCCATTTTTCCCTTATTTACGTAAACTGATTGAATTCTACCATTCTATCTGTACTGCATCTCTATTCTTCCCCTTTAAACTAGTGTGTATCGTTTTCTTTTCTGAAGTTCTGCCTTTCATTTTATCCTTTTCCTACTGGAAGTGATTGTCCCCTTTGACGTTTAAGTAAATGAGACACATTTTCCACTGTCAAACAGCACTTTTTTCATGTTTCACAGACAGATGCTGAAATTCTGTAGTCTGACAACATAGTAGGTGCAAGATAAAAACATATGTAATTAAAAACCCCCCTGTGTTCAAGTATTGACTTGAAATAGCCAAGCACAGTATTTTTAGCATTCTTCTTCACACCAAGGCTTCACTTCCCTTTCAGAATAACACAACCACCCAAAATGTCTGGGTGACCTCAGTCCTTGACTGTAACTTTCTAAATTGTGCCAGGCTTCTCAAATGACCTTAAAGTAAAACTTTGAACGTATTACATAGGTTAAATGCTGATGAAAAGCATTGGTTGTTCTTTGCAAAGCTGAGAGATTTGAAAGCAGGACCAAGGAAGCAAAATTTTTGAGATTGCAGAGAAGAAAATTTAGTTGAAACAGGCCATGTGAAGGTTTTAGTGGTCGTTAGATCTACATGTGTCTCAAGGCAGGTGGACTGGAGTGCTAGTAACCCTTCCATTTAAATGTTTAATCCATGTTCCCCCTCTCCTGTGGTAACTCCCTCATTTTTGATTTTGAGTGATTGGGATTTTTAATGAACTCTAGAATAAATGTATCCAAATATAATTTAGTTATGCAAACGTGAATTAAGTTCTACCACCAAACCTGCTGATGGTTTCAGATCTACAGATAAGTAGTGGGAAGGGCCCACAAGGGTCATTGAGTCCCGCTCTTAGCCATGCACAGGACATCCACAAGTGTCACACCATGTGCCTGAGAGCATTGTTCAAACACTTTTTGAGCTCTGGCAGGCTCGGTGCTGTGACCACAGGATTTCTGTATTTGAGTAATGCATCATTTGAGATTCTGCTTGCTGATCTACTGGAGCGCTCTCTAAGTAACTTCATTTGTGTTACATTTTATTGAGTTACTTTGTGCTACTTTTCAGGTGATCTGGACTGATAAAGCTCAAAACTAAGAAATACTGACATGTTGGCCACCTTGTAGGGCCATGCAGGACAATCAAATTCATAATTCGCTTTGGCCATTCAAAACACATGACAATTCCAAGTGAATCGTTTCCTTTAGGTATTCCTATTTATATGCCAGTTATGTTTGTTCATTTTTGCCACCTGAGAATGTGAAACCACTTCGTTGACTTAGAGGTCACCTGACATGAGTGAGACAGACTTTACAAACAAGGAGTGCTCTATACAGAGGTGACAATGAGTCTCATGCTTTTAGGATACAAGAAAGCTGACATTTTGTTGCTTTTTCTCTTGTTGGAATTCTTTTCTCCAGAGTCAGTGGTTCACTTTCTGGACAATGTGTAAATATTATGTGGATTTTATTGTAGTTGAATAATTATACTTCAGGCTCTTTGGCTGTTGAGCAGTATTTAGTCTGAGAGATTGATTTCATCCACTTACTCCTAAATGACCATTTTAGAAACTGACTATTAGTTACTAGAAGATGACTGAGGGGAAACTTAAGGTGTGCATCACACGATTTTTTACACACACTCTTATCTGTGTGTATATATATACTGTGTCCTTATAGATTGAGAACTTTAAGGAAGAGAATACTATGTGTGCAAAGAATGTTTGATTTGTGGTGAGAAGTTTACCTAGAAATGTCTTTTACTGTTCAGGATGGCACCAGAAGTTGCTGCAGTAGAAAGGAAAGGTGGCTATAACCAACTCTGTGATCTGTGGGCAGTTGGAATAACTGCAATAGAGCTTGCTGAACTCCAGCCTCCAATGTTTGACCTACATCCAATGAGGTTAGTGAGGGGTTAGAGCTTGGTGGGTAAATGCAGCTAATTAAATAATCCATTTGAAGAAATGGCTGTGTGTGCCTGTGGGTTTTGGGTGGACTGCAGGGGAACTGGGCTGTGAGTGTTGTGAGTGAACAGGACAGAAATTTTAACAACTCCTTCTGGTGCCTATGTGTATAAAGTCCTTGTTGAATCTCTTAAACGGATGGGGCTTCTTCCTGGCTGTTAAATGAAGTGTTTAATAATTTATCTCATGTGTATTGCAGCGTAACCACAGAAATGCTGTTCTTTTTTTCAGAGCACTTTTTCTAATGACAAAAAGCAACTTCCAGCCTCCTAAATTAAAGGACAAAATGAAATGGTAAGTACTTTTTTTGTTTCAGTAGATAATGAATGTACTATATTGGGGAATTGACTTCAATGTTTAGCACTTTGTTTTACAGGTCCAACAGTTTCCATCATTTTGTGAAAATGGCACTTACAAAAAACCCTAAAAAAAGACCTACAGCTGAAAAGTTGCTACAGGTATAAATTTATGTATGAGAGGTTTTTTTTAAAGTTATAAAATTAAAATATGCTTAATGTGAGTGTCTAGAATTTAAGTCTCTGGGTTTCCCTCTGTCTTTCAGCATCCCTTTGTTACCCAGCCATTAAATCGAAGTCTTGCCATTGAACTTTTGGATAAAATGAATAATCCTGATCATTCCACTTACCATGATTTTGATGATGATGATCCTGAGGTAAGAATATATTCTAATCATAGAATCAGATTAAGGTTTTTTTTGTCAGCGAAACTAAATGATTGTGATTTATTGAGCCTCAGGATTTTTTGTGATCTGGGAATAGTCTCATAGTTTGCTTTTACTTTTAGTAAAGTGCTGCTCTGTCACTCATACAGGCACTTAGCAAAAATCATTATATTTTTGGGGAGGGAAGCTTGAAGAGGAGATTTCAATACTTCAAAATTTTGTTTATTGCTATTCCTCAACAATTTTGTAACAGTAAGTGTGGTCTGCTTCTCCAGTCCTGAGTTCTGTCAGGCATTCTGCTGTATGTTTCTTTGTGGAGTTATGTTTCCATCTGCAAAGAAAACATTCATAAAAAATACTTTTTACCTGTGTAGGAGAGAATGATCCTGTAGTTGTTTTTGTTCAATGGTTTGATTTGTGTTTTTTGCAGATTGTATTTTTCCATCTTAGAATACTCTGAAGCTTGATTTCACTTACAGTTTTGTCAAAGAGTTTCTGATTTTCTGCTCAAACAGCTGGGAAAAAGTAGTCTGCTTATGTAAGATGATAAACAGCACAGGACTGAAGTGTTTAATAAATAAGAGAAAAGAGATAGATATTCTATTACTTCATCCCATCTTCATACTTTCCAAATGTTTACAGTTCTCTGACAGTCTTTTTTTAAGAAAAAATGTAATAATTTTAACACAAATGCCATTGATTCTTTAATTACATAATTTTGGTTCTTTTTAATGAGTAAACTAGTCTAAAAATGCCTTCAGAGGAAAAGCTTAAAAGAGGCAACTAATTTAAGGGACTCATTTTCAGATTTTACAAGTTAAATGAGCATTTACCCCCTCAAGCAGCAAAGACTAGTTGACTTGCACCAAGTCTTTCTTAAAAATAAAAAGTGTGGAAAGAAGCCAAAGTGAAATAGGTAATTTTTTTGTGTTATGGCGTGTAGTGCTTACACATTTTCCAAATGAGAGGGAGAGAAATGAAGGCCAAGAATGGAATAATAGTCAGTACTTTTAAAAGCAAATGTACACAGTGGGAGTGGGAGAAAAATTTAGTAGATTTTTCTGATTTTTAAAAAAAAAAAAAAAAGTCAAACATGCAAGAAATCCCTTAATGTGTTTGGCTTTCAGGTCGCTTAAGAGAAAGGTGTCTGATTCCACATGGAGTCAGCACTGAGAAACTTGGATCTTCTCACCAGAAGCTCTTTAGTGTCCTTTAGTTCTCTCTCTGCTCAGTGATGAGTGAGAGCTCTGAGACCCTTTAAGAGGTGTTTCTTAGCTTACAAAACAGTGTTCACTCTTTTATATCCCTTGTGACTTGGCATTAAGAAGGCTGTTTTGTTGTCCGCTGTATGACTTACCACACTTCATTATGGGGTAATTGATATCAGGAGCAAAAACTGTGCCTTGTCCGGGGAGAAGCTTAGCAAGTTTTGTATTTCAGATGAAGAATCTCACCACAGGCAGAGCAGTCTTTGGCATTGTGGTCATTCTTATAATAGAACGAGTGGAATAAGAAGTGTGTATGCTTCTTTCATGCACAGTTTAACTTTCTTCAAAACTCACCTGCTCACCGAGGCAGCTGGAGATGTTAATTTAGAGATTGACCTGTTCTGTATTTGTCACAATTGTCTGAACGCATCCATCAAAAATCAAAAGAAGTGACAAAATGTGGTACATAGTTTACCACAAAACGTAGTCCAAAAACACTGTTGAGAATTGAAAGCATCAGATCTACTCCCCAGTTTGTTTAGAGCTATGGATTTTTTTGAGTGGTGGTGTTAATGTTTTGAGGTTTTTTGGTGGGTTGTTTTTCTTTTTTGGAGACTAGAAAGCTGTTCTCTCTGTCAGTAGTTTGTCTTTGAAGGTAAGTAAGGTAACAGGAATCAAAGAAGTAGTGTCTCATGAAAAAGGGAGACGGGAAGTCATGCTTGCAATAGTATTTGAAGAATAAACAGAGTTTCTGAGCTATTCATGACTCTGTGAAAGTACAGCAACAATAGTATTAGTAACAAAAGGGTGATTCACATGCAAAGATGTTAACCATGGACCTTGAGGTAGTGAACAAGGGTGCAGAATGCCCCCATATTTCTAAGAGAACTTGCAGTGGTGAATGTAGAAAGAAGAGAGAAAATCCAGCAGAGGCAAAAAAAGAAACCCAGGTTAAAGTGCAGAACACTTCATCCTTTAGAGAAGTAAATGGAAATTCAGAGGAAAAATAGAAGTGGATTTGAATATGAATATGAATGTGAATTTGTAGAAATTTTTGCTGTCTCTTGCCTCACAGCACAGGACTACCAGGATTACTCCTTTCTATTCAGCTTTGAAAACCTCAGGTAGATTTCTCATCTGCTTAAATAACATAACTGATGACATTTGAGAAGTCAGTTTAAGTTAAAAGCTGAGAAAATGATTTTGTTTTCTAGTGGAATGAAATCTGTCAGTAAGCCAGATTTAGTCTTACTGTTTATTTTAAAAACTACTAATACCCTTAAACTGAATGGTGAAAAAAGAAAATGCTATATGAGCAAAGACAAATACTGGCCAGCATTACCTTTATTTGATCAAGTGCAGTGTTCTAAAATCCCTTATACTGAAGGCACTCAACAGTTAAAATGTCTCCAAATAATTCTAACTTCAGTATGTTAAAAAATGCATGCAATCTTTACATTTAACTTTCACTTGATTTTTTTAAAATGCTAGGCTAAAGAAGCCTGCTAAAAACGGTTGCACAAGACAGGGTTTCAAGTGAGCATATTTTGGTAAATATTTTATTTTTCACTTCTAGCCTCTTCTTGTGCCTCACAGAATTCATTCAACAAGTAGGAATGGGAGAGAAGAAAAGACACGCTCCGAAATAAACTGTAAGCATGTATTATGTGACAATATGATGTATTTAATAGTTGATATTATTTCAGCTCGTATTTTGGGTATCTGTCATACATAGAAACATTTTTAGTGATGCATAGGAAAATAAAAGCTTAGACTATTTCACTTAAAGATATAGGTTCTGTAAAATATTTGTATACACCCTTTGTCAGCACTTCAGTAGAGTTCATTATTGCTTCATCTTAATTGAACGAGACGCAGCCTGAGCTCTTCTGAGCGCTGATTGACATAGTTTCATGTGTTACTCCAGCAAGGATATTCACATCAATGCCAGATTCAGCTGGGTAACAGAATGGCAAAGGATTATCTTTTCTTCCTTAATTTAGTATCTTGGATTTGCTTTTGAATTGAAGCAATCACATAGAGGTCAGGAAGGGAGGAAGTTGATCACTGGTCATTAAAAGCAGACTCCATCTCCCAAGTTCTAGTAATTATTTTGCTTGAATTAAATCAGAGCAATACTTAGAACTTTAGCTGTCTTTTCTTAAGGTAAAATCGAGAGTAGGACTGTTCAAGAAGTCCTGCCAAAGAGTTGTCCTGGAAAATGTAGTTAATTCACATCAAACTTGATTCAGCACTCTTTAATGCTAGTGAATCTCTCAGAAGAACAGATCCAACAGTGAATTCACACCATGGATAGTTTTTTCTGTTAAGTACAGCTGTATTGCACCTCTAAAGAGGACACTTCACTGCCCTATTTGCTCAGTGGTTTTCCTGTTCCTTCTAATGAGGTGTGGCAAATGATGATTTGGCTGCCTTTGTGATAAAATAGTACTTTCTGTGCCCATTAGTTTCTAGCAGGCACAAGTTTCTGTCAGTGGGGATATGATACACTCATTAAACTGAATTTTTCTTTTTTGTTAGCCTTTGGAGCTGAGGCTTGTCTAACTGCAGTCCAACTTCTTGTTTTCTTTTTCTCCTCTTTAGTTGGCCAGGTGAAGTTTGATCCACCCTTGAGGAAGGAGACAGAGCCACATCATGAATTTGTGAGTAACGAGCAGCATGGGCTAAGCACTGCACATTAGTCCCTACAAATATATCTGTGAGGGAGGAGAAATCAAAGATGTGTAGCATGCTTACTTGGTACTACTACTACTACTTGTTAGTGATTTTACTGAGAAGTTGTAACGTAGAGAGTTTTTTGTGCCATTACATTACTATATGTAGCAAACCTCCTTATTTGTGGTTTCTGCTAGGTGTGCTGTATGTGCTAAGCAACAGCCCTTTGTGTTGCAGGTTTCCTATATGCTTTATCCCTCACTGTCCAGTATATCATTCCCTTTATTTACAGAATTATTTTTTTTAATTGTAGAATTCCTCAACTGTTTCTCCCCCTTGTTACTGTATTGACAATGGAAATAATAAAATTGAGAGCTTGGGGGAGAGGTACAATGCATTTTAGAAGACTTTCCTCTGTGAATAATTCTTCTGTGGCCCTGCATCACAGCTGAGCCATGCTGAGTCTGGCAGCTGTTTTCTGTCAAGGTGTATTGCCAATGGTTTCTTCCTATGGACCCATTGGTACAAGGGGTGTGAGAACTTAAGCTGTGAGGGAAAAGGTGTCTCTGCTGTCTCACAATTGCAGTAGCTTCCTCTCTTCTGTGGAGACTGTTGCTATTCCACATTTGTGCACTTGGGCAGTTTCTTCACGTTCCTGGATAAAAATATTCCTTTGCTTCTTGACTGCAGGCTTATATGTTCTCTCTTTTTCTAAGGCAGGTGTTAAGGAGAAAAAGTTGGCTTAGTAAATAGGTGGGAGGGACACTGGCTTTGCTCTGAGTTGGTTTTTGGAAGGGTGTGTGCTTAGGAATGTACTTTTGTAGTCTACAAACCACTTGTGAGTTGGATTTCTGGCACAGACTTCCTTGTGGTGCTCTGTAGTTGTACTGAAATAATCATTCCAAGTGCTTTACCCTTTGCTAGTGGATCAGCAGACTCTGGGTGTATGAGGTTGTATTTAATCTGCTCGTCCTCAGAACTGGCTGGACAGGGAGCCTCAGTTTCTGGTGCCTGTTGGAGATGGAGGAGAACAGCTTACAAAATCACATACAGGATTTAGACAAGTATTTCACGTGTGTTACTTAGACCTTGACATAACTACACAACAGCATCGTTTAGGAGCCCTGGTTATGTAAGTTTTTATTAAATATGATAATGAAGGTGGTGCATCCACCATAAACCCATCATTTAACTCAAAATTATTTTTTAACTGATTCCAAGTTATTTTGTATTTGCTTCCCTGTTGCGTGGTCTGGATTGTAAAGAAAATACAGTTGGAAGAATTGTATAGTTGAAATTATCATGCTTTTGCTCATTAGGAGTTTTGTTTATACACACGCAGAATCGTAATTGTAAAAAGATGTTAGTGGAGAGGTTGAAGTTTTAAAAATACTTTTCCCATTTCTTTTTATCGGTTGCTGACTGTACACACCATAGTGCATAAATCCATGGGGCAGTGGTGCTTTTATTGCACCTTAGGAACTTGAGTTGCTAAACTGGAGAGAGATTTCCTAA
Organism: Rhabdornis inornatus; assembly: GCA_013397075.1. Taxonomy (NCBI): domain Eukaryota; kingdom Metazoa; phylum Chordata; class Aves; order Passeriformes; family Rhabdornithidae; genus Rhabdornis; species Rhabdornis inornatus. The sequence continues at coordinate 136,320 of VWZS01003070.1, read as the reverse complement.
GGGGTTTAAAGCCTGGCTTTTGAGGGCAGTTCTTTGACAGGTGGTGTTGGAAGGGAGGAATCGAGCCTTTTCCTACACTGTATGTTAGCAGTCAGGACCTTTGCACTTCGGAATTTCAGAAGTTCTTGCTGCTTGGGTGAAGGGACTTGAATCATCCAGATTCATTCTGCTGATAAGAAAATATCTTAGTATTGTCTGTTCTGGTCAGATGTTGCATGTATGAAACCTGTCCAAGGAGCTTGCCTCATCTCCCTGTCTATACAGAACACCTATAACTAGATCTTTCTGAAGAGGAAAATTAACTGCTCCATGCCTTATGTCAGAAGGAAGCATGCAGACCTGATATGTTCTTCCCAGATGAAACAGATCTATGATTTCAAAAATAATGATGTTGGGTCCAGGGACCAAATTAAAAGCATATAGTTATAGATTAGCTGAAGAACCAATGGATGATTTAAATTGCAATGGCAAATTGCAAACAAATGACCTATTCAAAGAATGGATGCTTTAGCAAGGAGCCTCAGCACAAACCAGTCTGTGAGAGAAGTTTGTAACAATCTACCCAGTCTGGCAGAGAAAGTCTTTGAAATGGAAGTGGGAGCAAGAGATCACTGTCTCTTCCTCCAGCATTAACGGCGTGGATCTGTTTTCATTAAAGCAGTTCTGATGTTTTTGCTTCTATCTCACCAAGTATGCTTAAACTTACACTCAGTTATTTATGTGTGTGAGTGCACAAAGCACTGGACCCCTGCAGCATGAGGAGTTATTGTCAGTGCTGCACTGAGATGTTGGAACTGGGCTCTTGCTGGGACAGTTTGTCACACAATACCACAGCTGAGCTGATGAATAATAATTCATCATTTTGGTCTTTGGTAATGTGGCCATTCCCTTAGCTGTGTTTTACCCCCATCCTGAGAACTGTCTTAACATGATTTTGAGTTTCAACTAACAGTATATTTCTCTTTTTTAGCAAGAAAATTTACCTTTATATGCACCTGGCTTTCAGTCACAGTATAAATAATATATTTTCCTGATCTCTATCTAATGAACAGCCTGACAGTAGCGATTTTTTGGACAATTCAGAAGACATATACTACACTGCAAGATCAAACCTGGTATTTTTCATCTTATGCCTTTCTTTGTCCTTGTTAGTTAGTGTTAGTTTTGTCCTTGTTTTCCTTTTTCAAAGTTCGTGTTTTGTCCTGTTGTTGCTGTAGTGGTGTTTTCATCAGTGTAAAAATCATTCAGTATAACTATTAGTCTGTATGTGTATTTCTGTAGTGTAGAAAGAAATTCTTATTATGTGCAGCATTGACAGTATTTAACCTGTATTCATATTTACTTGAATTACTCTTATAGAAGGGACTTAGTGTTATGTATTCATTCTAATTTCTTTGCTGTCATACTGTGCATAATTTGTTAGTTTTTTGGAGAGTGATTGAAAATAGAAGAAACATTTTCTTTGTATTTCTGTATAGTAGGGGTTTTTTAATGAACCCATGCAAGACTTAAAATTATATAAGTTTCTGAATTCTCCAGATGGTAATTATGTTACAGAATGAATATACACTGAGTAGAAATAACAGAAAATGGGCTCATAACTGTTTTCAGTGGCATTTGGCATCATTTAAAGTCTGATACATTTTCCAAATTTTCTGTTTCCGCACTGCTAAAAAATTTGGTTTGTTAGGATCACACTGTAGTAATTAGTCTAGGGAGTGAGTTTTCTTATTTCTCTGCTCTTTGTGTAGTTAGATAAGTAATGCATTCAAGTCTTGGACAAAGTGTTGAGAAAAAGGAAGAAACATTCTGTACTAAATGAAGAGCATTAATCTACTAACTTTCTTGGATTTAATACACATTTAATGCACAGTGAGATGTTTAATACAAGTGCACTGAGAGGAAAATGGGAAACTGGGGTGTTTGAGAATGTCTTGGGTTGTGAGTGATGTTTTTTGTTCTTACAGGTTTTTTTGTGTATTATGTCATCTGTTAGCCTGGTGTGACTTGAATCTGCCAGAAACATAATTAATGAAAGCTTAGACCACTTTTGCCTTTCTTGGAAAGAAATTTCTGTATTGCTTCCTTATATGAATGTTTCACAAATTGTTTTGAGGTCAGTAGCTTAGATTTCCCTACCTGGTGGCAACACCCTCATCCTGTGCAGTTCCTCTGAATCTGACAGTGTGGTTTTGGCTTTTCAGTTTGGTTTGCTTTTGGTTTCCTCTTTGCACTTTAACACTTCTAAATTTTTTTTTAAGGCTACTTTCAGTGTTGTCACATATCCTCCTAGCCTGGTAACTGTGTCTCTGAGAATGAGAGCATGTCTCATAACAGGACTGTGCTTTCCCATCCTTCTTCTACCCCATGCTGTTCAATATACTCTTCAAAAATTGTGGCTATTATAAAACTTGCCAGGTACTGTTGTCACAATCGTGAGATGTGTTTTTAAAGTCTCTCAAAAGTACTCTGTTTCACTGCTTTCTGCACATCTTCCTGTCCTCATTATGAGTCCAAGTGGAGAATTCTGAGCTGATGGTAATGCATCACCTATTTGTGAGATTCTTCAGTAAGATCTACCCCTTAGAGGAGATAATTACTACTTGGTTCATTCTTCTGTAGGATGCACTAATCAGAGAATCTCTCTCTGTCTCCCCTTCCCCCACTCCTGCTCTGACAGTATTGGTTTCAGATATGTTCATTGAGAAGTGGTATGTGAATTTTAAAAATGTTATCAAGAGGAAATAATTATACTTTTTCACAAGCATGGTGTATCACCTACTACTGTTGGGCTCTTTCCCTGCTGTTGTACTGGATTTATAAAATACCTCATAAATAACAACTCCTTTGCTGAGCTAATATAATTTTAAAAAATTATCATAGATTGAGGCATATTTTGGGTCACATACAGTTGATATTGAAAGCAAGTTTGGGGAGTGAATGACAGGATTTTGCACAGCTGGATCAATCATGTGGCAGTTTATGCACATTACCTTTCAAACATTTGATGCCTATGATGTGGCTACCCTTAAAAATCATTCCTCTCTTTTTCTTCTTCTCCTCCTTCTGCCTGTGCTTTTCTGAGACACCCACCTGGATCTGCCAGAAGAATGGAGAAATTCAGTACATGTCTTGTTTGCAGGGAAAATTTCATATCCAAACCCCAGTATCCCTTAATGAAAATTGCAATCAGAAAGGAGAAGATAGTGCTTCTCTTCCATCTTCTACAAATATACTCCTTTGATTCATAGCTAAATAAATAACAGACTATTTTGCTCTGCATACAGGCTCTTTTGTCCTTCAGGATAGATATTTTTTCTTTTTTCTGCAACTAGACAGGTTTCTCAGAAACTTTGTTGGGCACCTTCCGTCCTTTGAGATTTTTTTTGCACATGCTACTTCCTGTCATTTTGAGTTCTTCATGTTGCTATTTTGTCTTCTTAGTCTTATGTTCACAGTGGACTTTGCATAAGGTACATCTTTTCACTGTCTTTCTGTATATTTTAAAAGCAGTTGTTTGGATCCTGGCTCAAATAAGTTGCAGAGCTGAGCATGGCATTTGCAGTGAGCTCTGGAATTTGTCTAAATCAAAGTCACCTTTAAAAAGATGTACTCTTTATTCTGGGACATTTTTAACTTATGCTATTAATCCTGAGTCACAAAAGCTTATTGTTGTTCTGACTCAAAATAAAATGTCACATTAAACCAAATGAAAATATTTTCGTTTAAGTTATTCTGGTCTACAATGAAATTCTGTGGCAAGACATTTTTCTTCCCATTTGTAGTTAGCTGAAAAATAATTCTGGTTCATACATGGAGAACTGGGCTGCGCACCTTGTTAAGTGAGAAATACCGTGGGAGAATTCCCAAAAAAAAGATGAAGTGGGAAGGAGCCCTTGGTGGTCTCTAGCTTACTTCTGCTTAAAGTAGTGGCCTGGAGTAATTTAACCTGGAGGATATAATACACAGTGAAAAGTGTAGAATTCTACTATTAAAGTGACAGAGGAGTTGAACAAAACTTGGGCTTGAATATCTCAGGTTCCAATCTCTAATTGTTTTCAGTTGTTACAAATGTAACATTCATTTAGGACTTCTTTAGCAAAGAATTCGGTTAGAGGTTTGCAGCTCCCATGCTGTCTGCACTGTTGTCCTTGCCAGGTGCATTCATAAATTTGGTGCTATTTAAAAAATTTGGTCATGGTTGGTTTTTATTTTCTTTTGGCTCATAAATACACTCTGGGTTTAATAATTTGTGATTGTTTTTGGTAGCAGTTACTTTTAGGAATGTCATGTTTCTGCATAGCTATTCTGTGATTTTTAATTAGTTGTGGCAGAAAAGCTAAAGTAGATTTCAAGAACAGCAAATGTAGGAAGTAACTGTGAATTGCTGGTTTGTTGTATACATTTTGTGTTTGAAGGCCTAAAAACTGAAAAATAGATTTCAAGGACAGCCTAGCTCTGTAGAACAAATTGGGAAGGTAAGAGTATTAAAGATACAGTAGCAGTTAACTTAGAATGAAATTCTGCAGAAATTAAATAGCAGGTTTTTAAATTTAAGCTGCAGAAGGTATTGTAGATTTGATCATTCTTTGGGGATTTTTTTTTCATGGCATGACCTTACCCATCAAATGTTTTGAGGAAATCTCTATACTGTTTTTAATATTCTTTTTAGTCATTGATTACTTTGCACATGTGATTTATCTAAGGGTATGATGTGGCTTTCTACATGGCAGCTTCCTTTAATGTTACCTGAGCTGTTGAGAAGAACTGGTAATTATTCCCTGTATTACCTTTTTTCTGAAGCAATCCCTACCAGCAAAGAGCACTCTGGTTTTGTATGTGGATGAGTTGTTTCAGGGATGAGCTTTTGGTAACTTGGGGTTGCATCTTTGATTCAATGCCAAGATTATAGACCTCTTCTCGTTGCTACTGGCTGTAGATCTTGAGATTCTATTGGAATATATCTGTCTGGTCACTCAGGTTTATTCTGTGTCAATTTTGTCTGATCGAAAGAGAATTTGGGTTAACTAACCAGCATTCTATGTATGTTAAATGAAAATATTCATGTAGATCGATTAAGTTGATGGGTAACCTTGCATAATTTAGTAATTAATACCAATGTGTTCTTCCCAGTAGAAATCCATAACTCATAAGATTTCATACCTTTATGTGTGGCTTTAAAAAAATCTATTTCGTTTGTGTGTTCTGGTGAAGTACAAAAGCTCACTGGAGGCTTTGCTGGATACATGCAGTATCTACCAATGTTTCTGTATCAAATGTGTATCAAATAGGTTTAGTTAATATAAAATTATAAATTCTATGTGTATTTGAAATAGAAGGTGGAAGAAAAATGTATTGCACTTTTTAAAACCTCTCTAGTTCTCAGTACTTATCAAGAGGTGAAAAGGAGAAATTTCCCTGGTGGTAGAGTACTTGACCCTACCTTTGGAGTGAAAACCAGCAATATTTAAAGGGATTAGGAAGAGTATACATGTCCAATTAAAATCATGGTTAAAGGTGTGCTACACAACAGTAAACTGAACCAAAACAAAGGTTTTGCCCTTTAAAACATTTAAACGTAAGTAATTCTGGCAGATGTCATATTCGATAACGGAAATTCTAGTAATTCTTAAAAGAAGAACTACTGGTGGCAGAGGAGGGCTCCTTTTGTTTTAGGTGGGTTTATTTATTTTCTCGTACTAATTTCCTTGTCATTGCTCTGCAGTGTATCTATAGCCATGCATTGCACAGTGTGTAAATTCAAATGGACAGGCATTTTGGGTCTGCCCAGCATTTTGCAACATTGGAGCCTTGTCTCTTCAAGGTGAAAATCTCAGATTTTGTTATACTGTTCTGGAGTTACTTTTCTCAACAGTTTCCCAGACTTTGTTCTGGCATCCTCTTACTGAGACTCACACAACCTGTTTAACCTACTTGCTTGTGAGTCTGGTAACGTCTTATGTTTCTAGTCTTGTGATTGATTCTCTGCTCTAGAGCCTGAATCCTCAAAATATCTGTGCTTGCAGGTGGAAGTTTCTGAGATTGCATAGAAGTAATAGAAGTACTTGGAGCAAAGAAAGTTGAATCTGTTTCTTGCTGGTGGATTGTAGAACATCCACTGGTGGTGAGGTGTCAGATTCATAGAAGTGGATGGAGTTTGGTGGTCTGGGGGGATCATTTAATTCTAGAACAAAGATGTATAATAAAGTTGATACAGAGATTGGAAAGTCAGTCTCTTCATGATTCAGGAAATGCCAGGAACAGGCTTGCATTTGCAATTTTTATTCAGCCGTCTGATCTATACATTCTTTTATGTCAATAATTTTGTCAGTAATTTTATGTCAGTAATTTTCAGTTACATAGTGTTTTTTCCACAATATTTCACTTATTTTGGGAAAATATGTGAAGTCACCAGAGCAACCAAATGCTACTGACAGCTGTGGTAGACACAGATGTGTAAATTACTGTTTAGCTTTACAGGGCAGACTAAAGGGTGCAGTAAACAACCTGAAACTCCTTAGCAAGCAAAAAACAATATTTACAGCTTTGTATTAACGTGTGATTGCCCTTCAGCCTGGAACTAAGGGATGCAGTGGTTTCTACTTCATCAGCTCGGAACCCTGGCAAATCTGGTGTGAGACTTTTCCTTTGATTTTTAAGAACACCCTTTAGAAAGATCAGCCCCATCTAATCCAGAGTTATTCCTCTTAAAGCTTGGTTATCTGGCCCTCTTGCTGAAGGGTGACATGCTTTTTGATACGGGTTGCAGCTGAAAGTGGCCTGTTCAACAGAAGATGTTGTGAGACCTTTGAAATATTTCCTGAGAAAATTTCCTGAGCTCCATTTATCACTAATTTAGGTGATCAATAATTCGTTTCTCCTGGTGAATACACTCACTATTTTGGGAGTAAATTTGTACTCAGATTTCTCCTGTTGTGATCCACCTGAAGAAAAAAATAGACTGTAATTATAGCAGTATTCTCCCAGCAGATGCAGGTTTGATTGTGCTTCAGTGGAGTCCCTCTATTCCATTAATGCATTAAATATTTATACCATTATGGTGTTTATTTTAAAATAGTGTTGAAGGCCTAGTGCCACACCTTTTTCTGTGTAGCCTGCACTCCATAATTGCTGGAGTGTTTGACTTTAATTCTGTTTTGTTTTTGTTTTCTTTTGAAAGAAAAGATCTTCCTAATGTATACACATATTGGTATAACCAGATAAAACCACTTACTGTCCTCTCTGCTTATTTTTAAATGTTTCCATGTGCTAAAGGATTTCAGGCTCCCTGCCAGAGCTACTCCTCTTTTGAAATGACTACTAAATGTGCCAGTGAGGGGTAGCTGGGTTCTCTATGCAACCTGGTAGATTGCAAATTCCTGAATTTTTTTTCTTTGTATCATTGTATTATTTTTGTTGTAGTTTTGTTTGCTTTTCTGCAGTTGACTTTATTTGAGCAAAAGATCTCGTGTTCAAGGAAGGGGCTAAGGTCAGAGTTAAAAGGAATTAGAGATGGAGCAGACTGGCAGAGAGGAGATTTTTGGGTGCAGTGGGCCTGAGAGTGATGTTAGGAACGCCAGAGGATTGTTTGGTATCTCAGGTGCTGAAGAGCAGATAACAGCAGCAAGCACAGGGTGTGAGTTGGATGCTCACCTGTTAATCTTAAAAGATTAATTCTCTTATTTTTTAGGATCTACAGCTAGAATATGGTCATGGTCCTCAGTGTGGCTACTTTTTGGGTGCAAATAAGTGAGTATGCATCTGCATTTTCTGTCTTTATTCATTCGAGACTATTTTAATATAAAGACATATTAGCTGAAACGGATGTAGTAAAATAAGTCAAACTTGTTTCTATCAATTAAAATTCCGAAATCACTTATTTATTTCTGAAATAATAGTAACGCTAATGTTACAGAATTGCAGCAATTTTCAGTATTTGAGGCTCTATTAACCATATTGTCTTTGTGGTGGTATAAGCTTCCTTTTAAGAGCTGTTATCTTGATCTACTTGTTTACAAAATATTCTGCATGATAGGTTCCAGAGAGCACAATTTTACCCCATCTGGGAGCTGCCAATGCTGCTCTTTGACATTGTATTATGCCACTTCTTTTTCTTGTAGGGCACTAGGAACATGCGGTTATAGATGCTTTAAAAGATAAAGTTTACCTTTCTTAGCAAGCCCTTTAACTTCATGCTCATACCTTTAATCATCTTGATGTATTAATCATATGAAATAATTTTCCATGCAATTTTCCCTTTACACACAATTACTTAATCACATTTATGCATGCCAGAATTAGGATGCCTAGCTTTGATTTGCTAAATTAAATCATACTAAAAATGCAGAAAAGCTAAGCGTAGAGCATATTTTGCACAGTCTTTAACTGGGAAAATAATCAGTACTTGATGTATTTTGAAATCTTCTTGTTCCTTAGTCCTAATCCTTAGTGTGATTCTTCTTTGTGTTTTCAGACAAAACTATGAATATGAAGTTCAGAATGTTACAAAAATTAACCAGGGAATAATTACTTTGTTCCAGCAATAGTTTCATACTTGTCAGTCTGTTTATTTTGTTTAATATTATGATTTCCTTACGGATTTCTTTTAAACTGGATTAAAGTAACACAGTCCTTGTTCTACAGTAAGAGGAAAAAGGACCATTGCACTTAATAGCAATACATTAATAAACACACACGACAGGGTGTTGTGTAAACAACAAATTAAAAAAATTTGCAGCTCTGTTCATTTTTATGTGGATGCTGTATGAATATTCTGAAAGCCAGCTGAAATAACGTGCTTTGGATTATTTACTGATAGAATCATAGGTGCTTTTGTTCTGGCTTTTGATAATTGTGCTTGTGTACCACAATTAAATTGTGTTCTTGTTCTTATTTGATGCTGAAGGAGTCTCTTAAAATCAGTTGAAGAAGAACTACATCAGCGGTAATTCTATTTCTTTTTTCCTCTGTGTTCCTCTGTGTTGTGTGTGTTTCAAAATTTGTGTGTTGATTTTTTTTTGTCTGTTGCAAGTGGTTCTTGTTTGTCCCTTTGCTTGCTGAGAGCCTGTGAGAGAGGCATAGTTCTCTAGATTGCGGCTGTATTTTAAAAAACAGTAATGATTTTTAAAAAGACAGTAAAATTCCGTAAAAAAGGTAGATTTTGAGCTCAGAATCTTTCACGACAGTTGAGGTAATTTTAGTACAATTCATTCAACCATTTTTTTTTAGGGGACATGTGGCGCATTTAGAAGATGATGGTGAGGCAGATGATGATTCTAAACAGTAAGTCCGTCTTGTAAAAATAAGTAAAATCAGATTCTTGAAGAGATGAGTATTTCAAAAACAAAAAAGTTTTGAACTCAGGAATCTTGCTGCTATAGCATTTTTAAATGTGGGTATTTTAATGTTGTTGCTAGGTTGCATCACCATAAATCGTCTTATTCTGCTGCTTGTTATAAGTTGGGGAGAAGGGGAAATCTTGTTCCGTGATTGATACAGTTTTCTTTTTATTTTCTATAATGGAACAAAATCTTGGCATCATTAGGTCGAGCCAGTAATTTGTCTGACTACAGTCTTAGTGCCTTCTTTAGAACTGATAACTATATATTAAAATAAAGCTCATGAAAAGTAGATGAAATATATACATTACAGGCTGCTCTAGGTGTTTGAGTTTGTTCTGTGTTCTCAACTAGGAAGATGCTTGTATGGGTGCTTGGTTTTTGGAATAGAGCTGACTTCCTTTGCTCAAAGAGAGCAAGGTTATGTGACTGCAAAGGCATATGTCACTTAATGATGTTCATATTAAATCCCACTGGTATAAGTATTCTTGGGCTCTATTTGATTGATAGATGAGAGCTGAAACAATTTAAAAAGCAAAGCCAGTATGTATAGATATACATTCCTAAAGAAATCTGGTATAAAGACCAAAAAGAGCAATGCCATTGAGACATAATTTTTGTTTACTTTCTGTTAGTGGATAATTTGGAAAGCTGTTGCTCCATACAAGAAACGTTTAAAACATATGTTACCTATTGCTGCCATCTCTGTCTTGCAGAGAACCAAACTATAATATATTTTAAAAATTTTTTGAGTCATTTTACTGATTTTGTGAGCACCTCAGCTTGATTCTTCCATCCATATGGACCTCTGGATGCTTTTTTCTGTGCAGCTCTGTGTCTGTTAATTTTTGTTTCATGTTTGTCTTCCCCCCCACCCCCTTTTGCTCTGTTTGCAGCCAATATCATCAACCTCAGTAATGTTCCAGGGCTTGGAACCTCTTGATCCCTGCTGTCTTCAAGTGCTGGCACTGATTTCTTTGTCCAGTGCTTTGAGATCCTTGTTCCTTGCTCAGGCTCCATCAAAACTTTCAAACAGCATTGACTGTAGCTGCTTATGTAGCTGTTGTGTTTCTGTAGATTTTATTTTTTAGTTTAGGCAGGAAAGAACCTGAGAGAGCTCCTGGAGAGGTTCTAATTCATCTGACCCTGGGGACCAGTAGTCAGATTGTCTTCCAGAATTGTCTTGGTGTTTTTTGTTTCTTCTGATATTTCATCCTAAGTACTTTTGCTCTATAGAGAGGGCCTGACAGTGTGTAAAAAAGCTTGAATCCCTCAACCTTGGGTCAGACAGATTCTGCATCTGTGCTTTTCTCTTGGTATCTGCTGGAGATCTTCTGCAGTTATTGGTTCATCTGCATGGTCTTGAATATCTTTCTGTGGAGCACACTGAAGATTCAAGGCTTTGGTTTGATTTATATTCTGTGAGGTGAAGCTGCAGTTGGGAAGCACATGTGACATCAATCACTTCTCCCTTCGGATCCAGAACAAAACCGGTGAATCCAGTGTACCCCCTCCAGCCCAAACTGGTGCCATTGCATGAAACTGGGTGATTATAGCAGCAGAAAATCCATGTTTCAGAGAACAATATAAAGTTATTGCTCTTCATTTAATAATTTTGATTGTTTTGATGTTTCTTTTTCTCTCATGTGCGGCAAGGCTGCTGATGCTTGAATTTCCTGGTTATGAAAACTGGGAAAGCAGAAGTGACTGGGGTACTGCCCTGCATGAGTAGCAGTGACAACCTGCACCTAAACCCTCTTGTTGAAGCAAGGGCACATGGTCTTTTGTACACACGTCTGTCACATGCCAGATTGTTGCCCTTTTTGCTTTCTTTGGCTGCCCAGTAACATTGGTTGTCTGAAATGCGGGAAGAATACAAAAGAAAATGGAAATGGAGCTTGAACCCTCATGACTGAGGACTTAAACTTAACCCCATGTTACTAAGAGAAGATAATTTCTACCACGAAAGTAGCTGAAGTGCATAACACAGAGGAACTTGTTCTCAAAGTTCTCTTGCAGCTTCTCTGAAATACAAACAACACATAAGATGCCAGGATAAAAAACAGAGGCATAGATGGCTTTACATCAGTCAATGTTATAGTGATCTGTTGTAGCCAATGAATAAAGTGTAAACTTCGTAGAGTGTATAAGAGACAGCTGGTTGTTGTAATAAACAGAATATTAGCCTTCTGAAATGTAGTGTGTCTATTTGTATGTCATGCCCATCTCTACAGTGACAAAAAACAACCAACCAACCTAAACACGAGGGTAGCTATATACTGCAGATGGATTTTAGTTTTATGTGTAAGGCTTTTCTAAGTCATCAGTGTAAATTTTCCAAGGAATGGTCTTCATTAATTTTCTTGTAACTCCCCTTCAGCTCACTGATACCCTAAACTTTCTCCTGTCAACAGAGCAAATGTCAGGCCTCTTCTGTTTTCTCCCTGCTTTGTTCTGCACGATTTGTGCATCTTCAACAAATCAGTTTATAACACTCTCTGCTCTTTGGGAGGGAACCTGTGATCCTTGTTTTCATACAGTATTTGAGGTATAACAAAATGTTTGAAAGCATTTGTGATGCAGTTAATTGGATATAATAGTGCTCTTGACAAATTAATGGTATTTATTTGTATGGCGTTTCTAAAACCCTGTGTCTTCTTGAAGACTGCAATTTAAGTTTTCTCTCTGTTGTTTTGTTTCTTCTCTTTATAGTGCTACTATGAAACCTAAAGTGCCACCTCCTTTACCACCAAAGGTAAGTGAGGGGCGTTTGGTTCCTCAGGAGAAAAATGCACTCTAAATAAACAAATAAATGGAGAATATTTAGATTACTGTATTGGTGACTCTTTACTTGTGAAAATTTCAGGATCCACGTGCTGTGTGTGGGTATTTTTTCCTCACTGATAAGTGGCATGGATGCTTTGAATCTTTTTTCATTATGTTTTGATTATTACTGTGTCTGTTTCAGCCTAAATCCGTATTTATCCCCCAAGAAACTTATTCTTCAGAAAATGAAAATCAAGGGACAATCAAGAGATGCCCAACATCAGAGAGTCCAGCAAAATCTACATCTCATGTTCCACCCAGACCACCACCTCCTCGGTTACCTCCACAGAAATCTAATCCTTTAGGTAATAAAAGTGACCCCAAAGAGTATACAAGTATTTCTTAAATAATCTGATGTGATTTCTATATTCTTAGCTATGCACACGTTAAAAGCTATTGAGGTAATTTCTTCTATGGTGGATAAGTAACAAAAAGTGCATGAAAGCCAAAATTCATGAAGAAAGCATGCTTTAACTCTTATGAGGGTCAAATGAACCTTCTGTCAAAGTCACTGACACAATTCCTGCTGATGCCATTGGTGGCACAGTTGCTTTCCTAAGCAACAGGTTTATAATCTAGAGTATCAGGATTGGTAAAAAAGCGTGTTTGTAGGTTCCAGGTTCAGTGTGTCAGCTGTTGTCATTTGTCATGTCAAGAACAGAGTTCTACTTTCAAAGTTTGCTTTTGTACATAATGAACTGGGTCGGGGAGTGTAGCAGGTAATTGTGTTTGTTTTCTGTCTGCTCAGACTGTTCATTTTATGCCTTTGCCAGTCTGATGCCTTGAGAGTTGTCTTGGACTGGCTTCTCTTAAGCAAGCTTAATGTCTGCCTCTTAATTGTTACTTTGGTAGCTTTTTCTTGCTTCATACTTAGTACTGCAGTTGATTTGTTAAAGATTTGATTGTTAAAAGGCTGTGTTTCTAGGGAATCAGTAATAGAAGTATTAGCTATTGGCAAGTATTTCTTTAGGTATGGTCAACACATTTCCCCTCATAACTGTGACTGTGTCCCTTTCTGTGCTCCTGTTAGAGTTGTTAGATTAGAGTTATTATATTAGAGTTGTTACATTAATTACCAAAAGTCATGGACTGAGATTGAATGTGGCTTGATGGATATGTGCACACGTAAGAACATGCATAGTTCAGAAATCAATTAGGGTTATTTTATACTATATTGTATATAGTATGTGTTCTTACTTAATTGGAAATTCTGGCCCACTTAAAAGAGTTTTTAGACTAGATTACTCTTTGAGGTGAAGGTAGAGGAACACTTTTTAAATATGAATCTTTCTAGGTAATGGAGTCACTTCTGTGCAATTAAATGGTGAAAGAGAGGAGCTGCCACATCAACAGAATGAAGCTAGGGACACTAACTTTTCAAGGAAAGAAAAGAAGGAAATGCTGGTAGGTATTTAAGCTTCTGGGTGTCCTTTTAGAGTTGTTTTGACTGTTCTACATGTGCAAGGAAAAGGAGCAGGTGTGCTCTTTAAATTGGAAATTATGCTGGCTGGCATCTTGTTTACTTTGAATCAATGCACAGTTTTCCTTGATTGTCTAGTTGTGATACAGCCTTAGGCTGAAGTTTATCAGTATCTAATTTTCCTTAGAAACAAACATAATCACAAATATATACAATTTACTTGCTGTTTCACACATCTAAAAACAAAATGAGAGCTATGTCAGGTGGTGTACTGAGCAATGACTGTTGAAGCAAATGGGGAAATGAGGGAATGGAATATGCTGTAATTAGAGTAGATAAAATGTAACGTGAGATTGCCCTCTTTGAGGGCTCCTTCCAAGTGTGAGGCTGGAAATGTAATTTTTTTGTGAGAAGTGAAGAGGAAATAGACTAGAAACGTGGTGATGGATCTTTGTTTTGTTTTAAGGAAATGCCAGTAATACTGGCAGTACTTTGGAAAGTAGGATTAACTGGACAGCTTTGAACTTGTAATTTGAAATTTTGTGTTTGAAGTTTACCTGTAAAATACCTTTGTTCAGGGGCTTGTTTGTGCTAGGAGAAATTGATACTGACACAGGAAAGTGCATATAGCACTGAGTGGTAACATTTAATGCTGTAATACTAAAAGACTGAGCAATTGTTACAATATTCCTTAAATTCTTTAGTAGTGGAGATGGCATTCTTACACCCACCACTGTAGTGTGAAAATGTTCCACAAGTCTCTGCAAACATTCGATGAGGAGATATTAGGGCATCATAGTAGAGATTTTAGTGAAAGAAAATGTTGCTGAGTGTTTGTGATTATTCTGTGTGTGGGGAAGGAATATACATGTTCAAGCACAGTGTGTATGTGAGTGTAAACATACTTTTAAATTTTATTTTCTAGAAACCAATTAGTAACGGCCTTCCTCCCACACCTAAAGTACATGTGAGTATTGCTGGGTCATACAAATGCATGTTGGGAACAGGGTGAAAGAGCACATTTTTTGATTGTTTGTAGTATTTGTTATTTTACATAAAAAACCCATTATGACTGAGCAATGCTAAGCCACTGGTATGACTCTTAACCTTTTGTTACTACTTGAAGTAAAAATAATACTTTTGGGAAGGTCACATTTTAATTTTTCGTATGTATGTATTTAATATTTTTACTTCCACAGATGGGTGCTTGCTTTTCAAAGGTTTTCAATGGCTGTCCATTAAAAATTCATTGTGCAACATCTTGGATAAATCCAGATACAAGAGGTACTATATGATGAGTATTTTACCTATTTTGTCCTCTCCTTGAATTTCAAGAGTGCTTAGATGAGCAGGACTGTTACTTTTAAAACAGACATATGTTCATATAAGCAGGAGTCATTCTTTAATTATGCCACTGCTGTCTAAAGTTGGATGAAGTTTTTTGCTTTGATTAAAAAGAATAGATTACATATCAAAGTTAAAGACTCTTCTCAACATTTTAGTCCAAAAAAAGACAATCCTAATTTATTTATAAAAAATCTGACTTTTGGGAGGTCTTAGCTGAGATTGACTTCTTTATCATTCACTTGATCTTTTTTTCCCTTGAGATCTTTCTGGCCCTACAGGATTCTGCAGCTGTTTATTTTTGCATAAATTTTAGTGCTTTGATATCTAGCCTGATAAAAGGGATAGTTGGTAATATTGTACTCACTTTGCCTGCCATTACACCCTTTGATTATAAGCTATATAGCCATATTACTGAGCTGGTCAGCAAGGAAATAATTAGTATTTTTTTAGAAACTGGGATTAGGGAAGGGTAAATCCTTATCAGTTGACATTATCTCATAGCAGATATCTGCCTTGTTTCCATGCCTACGTACAATCCAGGGATTTGATTATACTCAAGAAGTATGCACCCACAGACTACTGAGAAAATGTTCCAGTCAATACTGCTGTAGAAGTACTCTCAAAGAAGGCAGTGGATATTTCTATAATGTATGGAAGTGTCTAAGTAGGATATGCTGGAACTGTTCATGTGCTTTCCTGCTTGTGGTTGAATCAATTTTTTTTAAGTTTCAGTAACTACCCCCCCCCCAATGACTTGAAACACCCCCATTCATAAATTAAAGCTTCCTTGTCGGGATTATTTTTCCATGCTTTCAGACTCTGTAACTATTATAGTTTGATTTGTTTCCATGTGTATAAATATCTTCTTTTGGTAAAGGTAGTACATACCTTCCTGAAATCAAGAGTTCTACCTCTTTCTGTTTGTGTTTGCAGATCAGTACTTGATATTTGGAGCAGAAGAAGGTATTTACACACTGAACCTCAATGAACTTCATGAAACATCAATGGAGCAGGTATATTTCTGTTTTTTTAAAACAATACATCACTTCTTTTAATCACTCAGATTAATGTTGTATGATCCTTGTAAAAATGTTTTTTACTATATTTACATAGGCACTGGATACACTGAGAATTACGTTAAATATTTGCTATTGAGGACACTTGTCAGTCATGTTTGTGTTTTGTAGGCTGAACTGTGTTTATATAGGAGATCTTAAACTATCTGTATTTTGAACTTCATCATAGTGTATTGTTCTGCAGTTAAATGATTAGGTAAATAGTATGGAATTTCGCTGATGCATTTTGGGTGAAAGTTTCTATTTTCCTTAAAACTTCATTGCAATACAGAATTTTTGCAACAAACATTGTGTTTCAGCTATAGGGAAGCAAGGAGATCCTTTATTCATAGGCGTCTGTTCTTGTGGTCTTAAAAGCTGATGAGACTCCTCTTACTGAATTCCACCTAAAGCTCTTTCTTTTCAAAGTCTTACAGAAAGTAACTTTTTAAAAGGGATGCTAGGGAGGGGGGAAATACAAGTTGCAGGCTTTTTTGTATTCTTCAGCTCTTTCGTTACTCTCTGAGAGACTTATTTTCTTTCCTGCCTTCTCCCTACTGTAGGGAGCTGTGCACCTGCCATCAAGATGGAGGAATTTGCAAGGACAGCCCTCACACTGTAAGCTGGAGGCACTGGTGTTTGTTCATCCTCCAGGGTCCAGACATTGTAGAGATGTCTGTTTTGTTGAGAGAGAGGCTGAGCTAGCTTGAACTGAGCTCAGTGTAAACCATAATCATACTGCTGCTTGAGTTACCTGGTTTATACTTAGCTCAGGTACCACTCTGCTGCTGCATTGCAGTTGTAACAACTACCCTGGGAAATATCACTAATGCAATAATTCTTGTAGGCCAGATAGACCAAGGAAAGTTTTGGGTTTTTTCTTTACTGTTTGAGGTTTGGTTTTGGTTTGCTTTTTTGGAAAGGGAGAAGAACTGTCATGAAAATCATGTAGTTTGTTGCCTAGTGAGCTTTCAGGAAAATATTTTAATAAGCACTTAGAGACAAGAAGAAATGCTTGCTAACACAGCCAGTCATATGTGGAACATGAGGAATGAGTGACAGGTCAATTAACCTGCTATTTTGAAGAATTGCTGTTCTTTAATCCTCAGATCCGAAGTTACTTAGTCACAATATGCTCATGTACCTACAGAAGGTCAATCAACCTTGCATGTTAAATTGGTAGCAAATTTTGCTACAAGGAGTTTGGTCTATTATTACCATAGGTGTTTCTTACAGTGTGTTCGTGTTATGAGAAGACTTCAGGGATAGAAGTGCACCCTCTGTGCTAACCATTTATTGCATCATTTATAGCAGCCAGTGGGGCTTTAATGGCATTTCTAAGTTTTGTGTTTTATGTCATTGTTTACTCTCACTCTGATACAACTCAGCATAAAAGCAAAAGTAATGTCCTTGATTGTTTTTCTCTGTATTTCACTTCACCAGTGGACAAATGAGACATAATACACATTTCCAGGAGTTAGAATAGGTTCAAGGTTAATATTTTTGTCTCATTTTTTGGAAGAATTGTGTTTTGTTTTCATTTGTGGGGTTTTTATTTTAAGAGCAAAACAATTGTCCTCCTGAGTGGTCTATCTAGCCCAATAGTCTCTTTCCTAAAGTGGCAGTTGGAAATGTCAGTGAGCTTGGTCACTGTGTATTCTCCTCAGAATCCTCTACAGTCACTGATTCGGGAATGTTGGAGGATCCATGCCTATTTTTTTGTTCACTTTTGGACCTGTTGAATATGAGTATGTCTGTTCCCTTGGTTGTGTTGGTACTTTCCACCTCCATGACATCTTGAGCCAATTAGTTTCAGAATTTAGATGAGAGGGGGGAAAAAGGTAGTTGTGGTTTGTTTGGGTTTTTTTAAGGGATGTCTTGTTACTTTCACCCCCATCTTTTCAGGGTTTGCAGGATTTGACCAAAAACAGCTCTGCCTTGAATATTTGTTGCACTTGTCCATCACTTAAGTGAAATGTTTAATCATGCAGGTGAAGGTGAAGAATCCCTTGGAGTGCCAGTTTTAATTGTTTCAAGAGGTTTGGACTGACACAGGGTTTAGAATGGCTGTGGTTTGTGGACCATGCTTGGTTTACTGAAGTTTGTTGTTGAGCTTTTCTTCTCTTAAGGAGAAAAATCAGTGGTTTTTGGATTTTTTGGAAAAGGGTTGATTGATCTTTATAATGACATCTTGTGGAATATAATATACCTGAAGACATGAGTATAAAATGTGCTAATTGTCTAAATGTTAATTCATATATTAAATATAGTGTGTGTGCCTAAGATCTACTCTGAATTAACTCTGGAATTCAGGTAAACATTACTTGAATTAACTTACTTCTGCTGCAAAACACAAGTCAATTTTAGTTTTGTCTGTCATCTAAGCAGTTACTAATTGATAATTGTCCTGTGTATATCAAATTGAATGCTACTTCTATGTTTTTCCTTCCATTTATCAGCTGTTTCCTCGAAGATGTACCTGGTTATATGTCATGAACAATTGTTTATTATCAATATCTGGTAAGTTACTCTGCTATCTTTGAGTGGTAGCACTGGTAAACACTTGGTTTCGTATTTGAAGTGTGGTTTGTTTTCTAATTGCCAGGTAAAGCTTCTCAGCTTTATTCCCATAATCTACCAGGACTCTTTGATTATGCAAGGCAAATGCAAAAGTTACCTGTTGCTATTCCAGCACATAAACTCCCTGACCGAATACTTCCCAGGTAAATACACATCATCGGATATATCAGATTATCTTAACTCTGGGAGTTCAGGATATGCTTGTGAAGCTCTGGGAGCACCAAACAGTGGGGGGCTCTGTGCAGAGCAGATTCACAGATTGCAGCGAATAACTCGTGTGCGTTAATCAGGGGGTTGAGCCCTGCATTTACACGGGTCAGGATGTGAATTATTCTTGTTAGAGAAATGGATTTTGGTACACCTTACCTTGTGGTTATGAAACCTCCTGTTTCTGGGCATAGCTCTTTTCAGTGTAGTAAATCCTGCTCATACTCGATGCTACACAAAATCTATGGCCATGCCCCTCCTGGCTGCTGCAAAAATTAACCCTGTCCTGGCTAGAGCCAGGACAGTGCCAAACAAGCCTTAGTAGTAGCCCATTCAAATCTCAGCAGAAGAAGGTAGTAGCGCTAATCTAGTTTGCAGAAAAATCTTTGATTCTTAAAGTGTATAGCGAGACACTGGTTCTTCTAATAGAATAGGATTTCTGTTAGGAAGTTGTGTTATAGAAAATTTGATACTCTTCTACCTTTGGTTGTACTAAAAGCCTATTAATATGTAATTCTTGGGTTCAGGAAAGGCTTCTTGTTCAGTTACCTGCAAACATAATGGTGCAACACTTGTCTGAAAATTGTGTTCTTCGTAGAGGGTAAATTCTAAATAATTAAAATAGAATTTGTGCTTTGAATTGTTATCTTCTGTGTACCTGCACTATTGTTCTGGTCCTCTCTTCCAAATTTGACGTTGGTGGGTGACTTTGGCTTGAGGACTGAATCAGGAGTGAAATAATAACCGTAGTTACCACAAGGATCATGCTAGGAAAACCATACTAGATTCTGCCTGGCATGGCACCTCACCTAAGTTGCAGAGGACTCAGAAAAATTTTTATCCAGTCATGTTACTTTCCAACAAAAATGCAGCACAACCTGAATGTGAGTGCCAAGTCATGCAAAGACAGGAGGGGTTAATTTAGATAATCTGTTTTCCTATTTTACCTCTGATTGTAGGGTGTCAGGGTAGTCATGTTTAGCCAGCAGAAGACAGACATTTGAAGTATGTAGGAGAACATAATTTTTTTTCCTACCAGACCATAACGTGAATTCTTAAACAAGTTTCTGGGTACTATGATGATGAGTGCTACATGCAAAATGGTAAAAGCAGAGGTTTTGGTACAGAAGAGAGAAAGCAAAATTGAATTTGAAGTAATTTGTGAGGTTTGTATATTCATTTGCAAAATGTTCTAACCTAAATTTATGATACTTGATAGGCAGACGTTCAGTAGCAGAATATATGTCTGTGATAAGTGTGTTTTCCAGCTTCTTTCCCTGGAGTGTCCTTGAGCAGTTTCTTTCAAACCGTCTATGATTTATTCCAGCAAAAATTTGTGACCAGTATTCAGTTTTCATGCTGTTCAGTCATTTTGCATTATCAGTCACTTCTGGACAGTTCCATTTGAAATGCTACACAACTGTTTTCCCAGTTCATAGCTTTGAGTGTACCATCTGTCTTCAATCTATTTATTCCCATCTTTTCTACAGCATCAAATTAGTTATTTTTATTGTCAAGAGTACTGTGGCTGGTCTCAATAGTGCTTGTTGTCTTCTAACCCATGTAGAAACTCTGAGTCCTGTTACCAGCAAATAACATTTTGGCTTATCTGATAAATTTTCACATTATTGTTTCCATGATTTCACGAGAAATACACAAACTTGTGGTTTTTGGTGTGGCAGATGTTTTTCTATTAATGACTGTCTAAAAAGAAAATTTACTCAATTGTTTTAGTTGATCAGTAATGTTGTGTTTATCTTTTGTAGGAAGTTTGCGGTATCTACAAAAATTCCTGACACTAAATGGTGTCAAAAGTGTTGTGTTGGTAAGTAAAGGTCTGGAGAGCAAGTGTGAAGGGGCTGCACAAATGGTGGCAATATTAAGATTACTAAGTCTGGTTTAGGAGGTAAAGGGAGAAGAGACTTTTGTCATTGTTATGAAGTTGTACATTTGCAGACGGTGAGCTCATTCAGGTTAGTTCTTGGGTTTAAGCAGTGAAAACTTTCCCATTCAGCTCTTTACATTTAAAGATAATTTACGAGAAATGAAGAGAAGCAGAATGATGTCAAAATTTGAACCAATACTCAAGAAGAGCCTAATCTCCATGGATGGAGAAGCTTAGAGAAGTTGCCATCAGGATTAAGCCACCTGTATTCCTAGCAGATGTTTCAGTTATCAATATTGGGTGATGAAAAGCAAAGGAGTATTTTTAATTATTTGAGGACAGTGTTGTCTCTGAAGCCTTTATAATGTGTTTAATAATGTGCCAGCTACCAAAGTCTCAAAGCTGTGCTAAGACATGTTCTAAAAGAGAGGCAGATAGATTAAAAAAACCCCAAACCACTGCAAGTGTTAATGCATGCTGCAGGGAGCACTCATGGGGTGGCAGGGGTCAGAGTATGTAAAAACTCTGACCTGACAGAAAAATTAATTTGGAAGTCTGTATGTTTCTAGGTTTCTGTTCATAAAACAAGAAGCCTTGTGGTGTGCTCTTCTGTGGTTCCTGTCCTGCCAGGCACAGAATTTAACAGGAGTGCTGTGATACTTGGCATTATGAGGGGAGTCTTCATAGTCAGACATAGCTCAGCCTCCCAAGCCTGGAGCCCTTCATGCATGATAGCTGTGAGTGATAATTTGTGAACACAGCAAGGGTGGTTGTAAGAGTCTTACTTCTTGTGGCCTGAGCCTCTATTCCTGCTGGCACATAAGTCTACTTTTGGCCTTGGGGCAGCAGAAGTGCCACAGGAGGTAGAAAAAGACGAGAACTTTTGGTCTTCTTTCTGCACCTTACAGGTGTTGGTGATTGCTTTGTGGTTGCTGCCAAGTTCAGCCTTACTCAGGGTCACACCAAGCGTTACTTGCTGCACTTTGCAGTCAGTCTGACTGATGTTGAGTGAGAACTTGGATTAATGAAATAAAGCACTGATGTTTAAGGTGCCATGGGATTGCTGATGACTTTCTGTATCAGTAAGGTAGCGTCAGCATATTTCACTTCTGTGGATTGTTCTGGACTGTAGAAGCTTGCTACCTAAAACTGTGTTGTTTATTGCCCAATGGCCAACAGTCACTTTACTGCACATTAAATTTAGTCTTTAGATGTAATTGTACAAAGTGCAAAATAACACTTGTTTGTCTTAAAGGAAATGTTGCCAGTGCTTAAGGAGTGAAATTTTGTCAGCATTGTAGAATTGAAGTTGTGAAACTTCACAGGGCCCAATTTTGCAACTTTATTGTTCTCTGCCAGTTTTTAATTGAGTTCTGACAATGGAAGAGCAGCAATTTCTGCTCTTCTATTGTTCTTCAGTTTCAACTAGATTTCCTGATGATCTAGAAGTGTTCATCAGAATTACAGAGCTCCTGGATTTCAGACTCGCTGTGACAGTGCTTGAAGGGCAGCTGAGCTGTTGTTCGCTGCCTGCTGGGTGACTGTGTGTCATAGAAAAAGCCATTCTTAAACAGTTTGCTTATGATGATTTTGAGATAGCTTAGGCAGACCAACACAGTAGACCCAAGACACTCCAAATGTGTATGCAATCAGCTATTCTTTAAATATATAAAAGATTAGAGTGGGGGTGGTGGGTATTTTCCAAAAGTAAATGGACTCTTGCATAGTTGGAAATTGTTTATAATTTGTATGTGCTTATTATACTAATATTCTGTATCCTTTTTTGGCAGTGAGAAATCCCTACACAGGCCACAAGTACCTTTGTGGAGCACTACAGTCTAGCATTGTTTTGTTAGAATGGGTCGAACCAATGCAAAAATTTATGTTAATCAAGGTAAAATTCCAATTACTCTCATGTTGACTTCTAGTTATCTTGCAGTAGCTTGTTAAGAATAAGTTTTAGCCATTTCTTGATTTAGTAGACTTTCCTCTTGGTTTCTGTTATATTGAAAATAACTGTTTAAATGTGTCATGTATTAACTGACTCAAAATAAATGTTCATGTTTTTGGGGTGCACTTCAGTTAAAGAACCAAGCCCTTTTCTCCATGAACATTGCTCTTCAATTGCACACCAGAAAACTTAGGCTGGCAGGCTGAGACATGGGTTAACAGTGGTCTTGCTCCCATTCTAGAGAGGTGACCATTTGTTGTATGTTTTTTGACACTGAGGTGCCCAGAAAGCTTGTTATCTCCCCCTCTGAAATCACCTGAAGAGACAGAGCCAGGATGGGCTCATGTTTATAAAAAGGCATCTGCTATAACTCGATCAGCCTGGAAGAGAAGGCTTATAGGCTCAGTAGCCGGGGAGAGGAGTGACGAGCACTCTTGTTGTCTGTGGGCAGCTGCAAATGGCACACATGATAAAAGACATGCTATTTTATTTTAACTGAATTGGCATGAGATGCTCCAAGCTTCTTAACTCAGTCATTTTATATTTATCAATTCCTGTTATCTGAAGAAGTAAACCTAACTTTACAAAGTATGTCATAAAATTTACCATACAGTTTGAATATCTAATAGTAACTCCGACTACGTTTGTTTCCCTTCTAATATCTATTTTTGCTTATTCATCTAGCACATAGATTTTCCTGTACCTTGTCCACTGCGACTGTTTGAAATGCTGGTAGTCCCCGAGCAGGAATTCCCTTTAGTTTGTGTTGGTGTCAGTAGAGGAAGAGACTTCAACCAGGTGGTGAAGTTTGAGACTGTCAACCCAAATTCTGCCTCTTCATGGTTTACAGAAACAGGTTTGTCTGCTGTTGTCATTGCATTCCAAAATGTTCTTTGTGCTTCTTTTATAGCTGAAGCATAAAGTAGGTAGGCTTCTCTGAGGAAGCAAATGGTTAAATCATTAAGGCTAAGTGGTAATTGTAAGTTCTCTTCTTAAAGGTGTATCTGGTTGAACCTGCTTGCACATGTACTTCATTTTGATGTTTCTGCCTGTTGAACTGATTGGATTCCTTGAGATTTTTGGTATGGCAGAGGATGGAGTTATGGTTTCTTGCATTTCCGTAAATTAGGCAGCACTTTATTACCCCTTGTGCTGTTTTGTGCTCTACCCTGGAACCATGACTTCTGTTTATTTAGTAGGTTCTAGTCAAATTGCATTGAGCAATTCCTTTTGACATCTCTGGAAGATATTTGGCCCTCCTGCAGTGTGCCACTATGGTTAGAAGTGGTGTTTTCAGTCTCCTACTGAGATAGAGCATTCTTCTAGTGTTTATGGAAAGTGAAAAGGATTCTGACCACTGCTAGCAGGAAACCAAGTGCCTTCCCATCACCAGTGTGGCTGCCATCTGAACAAGCAGAAATTCTCTCAAGGAAGTGTGCTAAGAATTACTTTTTTAGAGTTCCAAGGTTGCCCCCTGAACCTAGATGCAGTAAGGAATCTTTGCTAGTCATAGCTTACAGGTTCAGAAGCAGTAAATAGCTTTGGTTTTGCTTGTCATGGATCCCTTATTAATTCATGATGAATTTATACATAGCTCTGTGCTGGCATATACGTGTGCAGAAGCCCAGATGAATGTGTACTGTGGAATTCACTAAGAGTAACAGTTTCCACCAGGAAGACACCCACTGACCTTCCTGCTGCTGAAAAGTGCATCAGATTTTGACACAGTTTAAAGCATAGTTACAATACCAAAAGTGAGCAGTGGATGTCCAATTAACACACTCTACTACTTCAGACAATGCATTTTATTTTCATTCCTACTGTGTGACTTTATAGCACAGCCCATAAAAGAAGCACACTGAAGAGTGCCCTATTGTCATTTCTCTCTCAATATTGTCTGCACTGGTGCATAAATACAAGAGTACTAATCCCTTCTCTGTTCTTTTTCTGCATTGTGCCTTCCGCACTTTGTTAATTTCCTTTAATTACTTGTGTGTTCTTGTGTTGTGTCTATGTTGTTGTTTTCTCCTATTTTTGTAGCTCAAATTTAAACCCTTTTGTTGTATCAGCTTATTCCTGTCCCCTGCTGGCAGGAGAGTAATGATACAAACATATTTTTGTTTTTTGTAATTTTAACTGGAGGCTGCTTTTGTGTTCTAGGTAATGTGCTCTAATTTGTCATGTCTAATGGATTTAATGAGTTTCTCTTTGCTATATGAAAGATGCCTACAGAATCTGGCAGTAATGTTGAATTAGTAAGAGCTGCTTTGTATGTAACTTTAATGTTAACAAACAAATGGACCAAAACTACACTTCTCTTTAGAGCTGACATGTCCACTAATCACTTGTGGGTCAAATTCCCATTTGCTGTGATGGAGACTGCTGCAGCTGTAACCCAGAAGAGAAGAAAATAGCCCTTCTTTTGAGGGTTTGGAGAAGGAAATAAACCCCTATTTTTGGAACATCTGGGGATGGAACATCTGCAAATAGCAGCAAGAATTAAGTAATAGTATATGAATCTTTATCAGGATTGAGAAATAAAAATGGAATAAAAGCGCAGTGAAACAACGTAGTGTGGAGAGTCACATGTATCTGCCTTTTTGCAGCAGCAATATTCAATTACACCAACAGAGAATAAATGAAGAACAATGTACATGTCAATTTGCTTTTGTGGCATGGCTCAGAAAAGGCTGAATTAAATCCCTGTTTTAATATTAGCGCTTCAGTTTTCCTGTCACAGCCAATATGTTAGATAAGTGGACATGCATCTCTAAGAGAAGAGCAATGTCACTGGTAAGATGATGATTTAAAGTAGATAAAACACACTAACCCATCAGAATGTCTCAATCTGTAGAGCTTCCATTTCAAATTTCATGCAAATTTATTTTATGAACTAACACTGTCATTTTTTTATAGACACTACTGAGACGAGTGTTGTCCATGTAACACAGCTGGAGAGAGATACCATTTTGGTGTGTTTGGATTGTAAGTTTAATATCAACTAAATATATATGTATGCATATACATGCATACTCTCTGTCTGCAAATTAGGTTCTATATTGAAGATAATCCTTGGTTAACATATCCTTATTTATTGTCTAGGCTGCATAAAAATAGTGAATCTGCAAGGCAGGTTAAAATCCAGCCGCAAACTGTCATCGGAGCTCACGTTTGACTTTCAGATTGAATCAATAGGTAAGCTGGGTTTTATTATTAGTCTTGAATATCCCTGTAGGTCAGAGAGTTGAGCAATCACCGTCTGGATGAAATTTAACAAGAGCAAGTGGTGGATTCTGCATCTGGGATAAGGTAGTCCCACTTACACGTACAAACTGGGGGATGAGAGGCTGAAGAGCAGCTCTGCAGAAAGAGATCTGGGGGTTGGGATTGATAGCAAGCTGAAGATGAGTCAACGGTGTGCTCTGGCAGCCAAAAAGTCATGACCAGCAGTAAGGACATGGAAATTATATGGAGTTGTATATGGGAAAATTCAGGTTGGGTATTAGGAAAATGCATTCCACTCAGAGGGTGATTGGTAACTAGACTGAGCTCCCCAGAGAAGTGGTCACAGGACCAAGCCTGTCAGAGCTCATGCAGCATCTGGAAGATGCTCTGAGTGATCCTTAGGTCCCTTCCAACTTCAGATCTTCTATGATTAACTTGTTCAATGTTACAGTAAAGAATTAGGTATGCTATCTGTCTAGTCTTTGGCATTTGGAATGCTACCTCACTCATTTCACTTTGTGCGAGAAGATGCAGTGAAAGGTTCAGCATGTGCTTTCCTAAGAGCAATTGAAATGGAGTAATAATCCTGGAGTCTTCTTAGATTAAGCTAAATGTCTTGGGAGTATGATGGAGACTTCAAGCCTCTAAAGGAATACCTTAACACAACCTACATAAACTCTCTGAATCATCCGTGCCTAACTCATTTTAAATGTGTGTTTGTGCAGTCCATTTTTGCGCAGCAGCTCAAATACTAAATTACGTGCTATGTCACAGGTTGCATAAATTTTGTTTCCTTGTGTAGGATTTGAATTAATTAAATTTGTGAAACAGAAGGAATAGATTATTTTGGCGATTCTCCAGTAGTTACATACCTGGATTGCACCACCTGCTGTTGAAAGAGGGGTAGGAGGGATGTATGCACAGATGAAGGGTAGCACCAGAAGAGGAGGAACAGTGGGTTCTAATATCGTCAGGAGTTGCAGGGAGTTTATTTCTGAGGAGAAGCTTTAAAGTTTCAGGCCCTCCAAAGATAACCTCCCTCAGAGAAGAGGACAAGAAAACAATGCCACTGAAAATAATACTTTTATGGCTCTTGATGGTTGGGAACGGGGCGAAGGAAGGATTCAATGTACTTGAAGTTTCTCGCTCTGGGACCTCTGCATATACTGTAGTCCTCACCCTGCTTGTCACAAATGAACTTCCAGTGTCCTGGCAGTGTCTCCAGAGACACTCCTGGAACTTTTCTGTTAAAATTCCATATGTTATTGTCTGCAAGTATAAAGGGATTTCCTGTTCAAAGAAAATGGCACATTTTGTACTAGACATTTAGAACACTTTCTGGTTAGGTGGAAATGTTTTCAAACCCTGCTCATTAAACAAATAAATGTATAAATGCAGCTGATTTTGAGGCAGGTTCAGTGATTGCTGGGAGACATTCCACAGTCTGAGTGGGTGGATGTCATACAATGGAACATATATGTATAGATTTCAAAACTACGATCTTTTGCTTTTGGCGTTAAAAGCAAGAGTTGAGTTTACGCCTTAAAAACTGATTCCAGTGTTCTTTCTTACTAGTCTGTCTACAAGACAGTGTGTTAGCATTCTGGAAACACGGCATGCAAGGAAGGAGTTTTAGATCAAATGAGGTGAGTAATACATTGTACTTCAAATTCTGGCTTCTAATGTAAGCCATGTGGAGGAGAAATGCACAATGCTGTTGTCTGAAAAGGAGTGAAACACGTCAGTAACTTCCTAGGTTAGACCTAGAAGTTGGAGTCTCATTTTAAGCTTGTTTCATTAGCTATAAAGCATTGGTGGAGCTGTACAAGAACCCCCTCAATTCTAACAAGCAAAGTAGAAACAAGAGACCAGGCCAGAATGCCATAGAAAATATCCAGGCCTAATTCTTGGTAATATTAATCTTCACCTTAAATTGCTTTGAAGACCACTGTCAGGTCCTTAGCATCCCACATATGAATGCAAAAAATTGGGCTTTGCCAGTGGTTCCACTGCTAAACTTCAGCTTTTTGTCACAGTGTCAAATGAGTTGTCTCATGTTTTTTTGTCTCTTCCATGTTCTTTTGGCTTACAAATACATTGAAAAATTGCCCAGCTTTCACAAAGAAATGTTTTCCATCTTCAGTAGAAAAATACCAGATTGACCTAAACATGGTTGGTTTGGTTTTTTTCCTAAAATCTGCTTGTAGTCCCTTTTTTTAGCCCGTTTGATGTGATTTATAGATGGAGCTAAACCATTTTAACTGCCTTCCCAAATAGGTTTTTTTTTCCCCTTGCTGCAAATCGTGTGTACCTGTTAGTGAAAATGCTGTTAATGAGTTTTTAAATTTGGTTATTAATGAATATTTACAGACTTTACCAGTTGTTCCGTCAGTGTTTCACTGGGTGAGAAATTGAGCTCATTATGACTGATTTTAAGGTACACACAGAGTCACACCATGCCAAGCCTAGATATCCCACATTGTTCCACCACTACATTGACTTGCACAAAGCCTTTGCAAGTCTGTGCTAACAGTGAGCCTGCTCTGTGTCAACCAAAGGCTGGAGTCAGAATGCTTCTTATTTCAAAAGTGCAAATGTTTTTTGTGGTATTTGTGCATTGCTCTACCCATTGGTACTCAGTGGCTCTGCTCCAGCTGGGAGAGGCCATGTCCAAGGATGCTGCAGCCCAAATGCATGCATTTTGTTGTTTATGTAAAGCCTCAGGGACACTGGCTTGCTTTGTTGCTGTGAAGCCAAAGCCAGAACCTTTGGCTTCACAGCAACAAAGTAAGCCAGTGTCCCTGAGGCTTTACCTAAAGAACTGAAAACAGAACTGGGCTGTTGACAGAAAGCTAGCCACCTAAAACTTTTTCTCTGTAGAACATGTCTGGGGCAAGCTTTTGGGCCTTTTTAAATTTTATCTCTTCTGGCTGTCCACTAGCTGCAGCTTTTAAAAGAAATAAACCTATTTTCTGCTGCAATATGAAAAGCCTTCAGTGCCAGGCTCAGGTCTTGACCAGATTTGTTACTTACAGGGAATTTTATACTCCATAATAGGTAGGAAGTTGTTACATGGAACAAAAAGCTGACTGACTTAACTTGCAACATTTTTTTTATTTGAAGACATTGTTTGTTCAGATTCCCTGTTCTAATACAGTTGGCCTAATTGAGGATGACTTGGGCTGTTTGCTAAGTTATTTCCTTCCACAACTGTGACCTTCCACAGTGGTTTGATCTAGTGTGAAAAATGAAAGAGGGAACTGTGAATTCTGACGCAAGAAGCTCAAAATTCGGACAATTATTGTACTGCCTTAGCCTCACAGAAAGCAGAAATTAATTTTCTTAGAAAAGTTAAGGATTTCATTGCTATGAATTAAAATTCTCTTGAAAGTTCTCTGCACCAGAAGTGAATTCACTAAGTCAGCTAACATTACTAGGATCTGTGAAGGAGATAAGAATACCTACTTTCCCCAAGAGTGTGAAATTTGGCTTTGTAGAAGAGGAGCTTTGTAAACACTGCTGCCTGTTCACAAAGTGACTAAATACTCTTTGGTGTATGTGCTGGGCTTTGGTTGACTTCATTGATGAAAATGTTGGTTTTCTGGGTGCTTTGATATTCATATGATCATAAAGATGTATCACACAAGTACAATTCACCAACAGAACACACAGGTCTTTTGCACTTTTCTGAAATGTCAAAAGATGAAGTTTTCTTTTCACAGTGGACATAAGTACCACAGATTAGATTATGTTTTTCTGGTAATGTTTTCAGAATATGGACTTAGTGCATTCTTACTATAATTCAGCATTTCAACAAAATGTGTTCTATGTGTGATTTCCTGACCCATTTTTGGATATCCACTCTAGAGTGACACTAATTGCACCCTATCTCTTTCAGCCACGGCTGTAAAGAGTATTGCACTGGTAACTCAAGTACCAAGCTGAGCCTCACTGTTCTGCTTGTAGTTACTACCAGAGGAATTCATGTAATGTGGGAGGAATTACAGAAAACTTTTCTATCTTAGTTAAAAGTGACAGTTGCATTATAATCTCTATTGGATTTTAATTGGCAGTCAGTAACATAAGTCACAATCAATTCTTTTCTCTTGACTGATGGTAAAAAGAAAATGAAAACACTTGTGCTCTTAACATGTAAATATTTATTTTTATTGTCTAGATCACACAAGAAATTTCTGATAATACAAGGATATTCAGGCTTCTGGGATCTGACAGGTAAGATGAGAAGTAAATAGGACATACTAAAATAAAGGAATAATGTGTGTTCTCCTACCTTTTAAAAGTTCTTTTTGCATGTTTCTTGCAAATTCTTTATTAGCCATCTTAAGACATTCCTTTGTGTACATGTCTACCTTCCAGTCCTTTGCTTTTACTTTTCTCTTTCTTAAATTAAAAAAAACAAAACAAACTTTTAAAAGTGGGCTTCCAGAAGTACTGAACCGTGCAACAAGCTCTTACTTGGCTGCAGTCACAATTTCCAGGAGTGTTTTCCTTTTTGTATTTTAATTTTTTTGTTTAACTTTGTGAAATCTTTACTTTCAGGTGTTCTGCTGCAGTAGCTCTTCAAGATCTGCCTCTGGAGATAAATGCAAAAAATACTTTAAAAATTTAAATATCTCGCTTTCACTTACAGAAAGAAAATCTACCAGTTGTTCTCTCAGCATGACAGTTCAGGTCTTGTAAGAGCTCTTGATAGCTCCCAGGGTAGCTATTCTTTGGCATCTGCTTTCAGGACAGTAACACGCTGTCTGTGTGACCCAACTGCTGCTTTTAGGAGTGTCACTGACTTCCTCAACTTTCTCTGCCCTGGTGTTGAACTTTGTACTTCTGTAAGACCCACAGAAGCAGCAGCAGTTTTGTCTTTAGGGGAGTGCATGCTGATGTGACAGTTTCACCAGTAATGAATTCACAAGAACTGCAAAGACAGGCTTTTTTTCTTTTGAGAATTGCCTCTGTCTTACGCTGCTTGCAGTAAACCCATGTGGCATCTTAGAAAAACGTTGCAAAAATTGCCTTGTGAAAATGCCCTCTTCCCCAAATACGGTCCCTTCAGTTTCTGGCTCTGATAGTTTCTCAAGTCTAAGAGAATCTTTACAGACTTGGCACTGCCAAAAAAACCATCAATTCCAATTTCTTCATATACCCTTTTCCTTGCTGCTCTGTCCTGTTTTGTGCTTGAGCTATGAAGCCTTTTTCCTGTAAAAAGCCTTTTTCTACGAGTCCTTTCCTAGGCAGTTCATAGGAGCTGGTGTTCTGAGAAGCAAAAAACCTGATGTCAGTCTACTAATAAAAGCTTGTGTGATGCTTTCTCCTCATGAGCAGGGAACTGCCTCATGGCATGAGGTGTCATTCCCTTTGTCGAGCATATTGAGTAGAGGTCAGGTTTTTTGAGCCATAGTTTTCCAGCAAGCAGCCTTTCCTGTCAGAATGCACAAGAGATGAATTTGAGTTTCCCACACTCTGCCTTCACTTCAGGATGTTTGTGGAGGAGAAGTCAACCATGAACATCCTGGTCTGTTCAGCAGTTTTAGCAGTTCTTGCCTGATGAAAAAATGTTAAATAGTTCGTGAAACAAAATTGTGATGGCTAATTTCTCGTTTTTGAAGAGAAGGGTCTGATTTAGGACATCCCATATGATCTTTGCAGTTGCAGGCCCATGTAACCCAGTCTCTTGTCTCTAGTGGTGACCAAAAGTGGGTGGCAAGAAAAAATAAGAGAAAATACTCTTCACATAGGACTTCCTTCCTTAGGATTCTCTTTGCCTGTAAATGTTTGGCTCTGGGACTTTCAGAGCTGGAGGAAATTTCTGTGGATTAGGTTACATGGGCTCAGGGATTAACTAGAAATGCTCACAGAAGAATCAGCTTTGTTCATCTGTCGTTCCTATGGCAAGGGGCAGACTAATGACTCTCAGAACTGGAATCTGATGAATGGGTTCACTTTGCAAAGCTCCAGGAAAGCACAAGCCCAGTAGGGGAGTGATGGGCCCTTTTCAGAAGCCCTCATCAACAGGGATACAGGATTGCAGCGAGGGAATTTACAGATGGATAAAAGGGATAAACATGATCATGAGGGTGGTTCAACACTGTAGCAGGAACCCAGAGAGGCTGTGGGAGATCCTTGGAGACCTTGTCTGGACAAGACTGAACTTGCTTTGAGGTTGGCATTGGTTTGAGGGGCTTTTGAACTAAAGGCATCTTGGGAATGAGAAATGACAAACCAGTCAGATGGATCCTATGAAAGAATATTTAATTATACCCAGGGTTGTTTTTAAATTAAGGGTCACTTGACATTGTGGCTTTTTAAATTTCCATTTTAGGGTCGTGGTGCTGGAGAGCAGGCCAACAGACAACCCGACAGCCAACAGCAATTTGTATATCCTGGCAGGGCATGAGAACAGCTACTGAGAACAGCACATGGCAAGCAGCTCACTGTGAGGAGAACACTCCTACTGCAGCAGCAATTGTGACTGGCTGGAATTGCACAAAAGCTGCAGTAACCCCATTTCAGTTACTTTATAATTTATTATGGCATGAGAGGAAGACAAGAATTCTTTGTGGTATGGACACAGAAGCATTATAATTCCACAGAAGTGCTTAATTTACTGTTATGTAATCTTTGTACATATTCAGTATTTTTCAGTGAAACTTTTCGCTGAAGTCCAACACTGACTTTCTGTAGATAGAAGTCCTCCTGTTAAGTACAAGTGTCTTACCTGTACAGATGTAAAAGTCACTGAGGATGCAAAAATTAAATTGGGGTACTATTATAAGGATGTGTTTATTATGAAGTGGGATTCTAGCAACAAATACAGTACATTTAGCAACACTATTGTATTTTATTATATGTAATTTACTAATACAAATAAATATTAACTTTTAGAAATTGTAACCAAGGCTGTAATCAGATTACAATCTTGTTTTAATTTCAATACAACACACTGGTGTTCATGTTTGCACAATGTATTGAGATGTGATGTATTTAGTCACAAAGGTAAGCTGTGACTTTGTGGGTATGACTTGGGCTTCAAAGTTCCTTTTTTTGTTGTTTATTTGGGTAGATTTCTTTGTGAAACCAGTTAAACACCTGTATTTTTATATTTAATTAAAACTTTCCTTACGATTACTTCTCTGTGCTTGAAAACAATACCTTACGGGTGGGTGTCAGTCCCAGACTAGTGGTACCTGTCTGTAATTCTGCAATAGGTGTTTGGATTATTAGTGTATACAATGATAAAAAGTAGTTATTACTGTTTGTCTTGCTAAATAGTTTCATATCACAATGAAAAGGAGCAACATTTCACATTGTGGAAATGGCTCAGACATGTTGCCATTTTTTTTTTTTTTTTTTTTTTTTTTTTTTTTTTTTTTTTTTTTTTTTTTGGCCTTACAACCATTTTCACACTTCTCTTGATTTTAGGATGTTAACACATGGCCAAAATTTTGTTACTACCTCATTGAAATGATACAACAGTTACTACGCATCATGGGAATTTAGTTTTGATCAGAAGTATTTTTGATTGCTATTTTCCAATGGAGTGTGTAAATGCCAAGTTTTAAGTAAAATGCACACATTTGACTCCTTTTTTTTTGTATATGTTCTTTATATTTTATTGTGATAATATACACTAAAACCAAACTAAATTAAAAGTGATTTATGGCCTGCGTTATTGTTGTGATTGGGTAATGCTTTGAAATATGTTCCCTAATGTATATAATGTAAAATAAATTTTTTTAACATGTTGTACAATTAGATTATCACCTGCACTGATTTTCCACATAAGACTAAAATGGAACATACTGAGTTTTCAATTCTGCTATTAAATGGTTGTGCCAAATACAGAAGCTGGGCATCTCTCAATGTATGAACAGAGGTTGCTGGAGCTCCACTCAGTTTGGGTTGGCATCAATATCCTTTGGGCAGTGGATATGTGGATTTGAGCTAAGTCTTTCCAAATTCCACCTTAGGTAGTTTCTTCTCTCCATTTCCTGCTTTTCCACCTCTGTTGATTGCAAAACTGATTTATTCTTCCTTTCAGCAGGTTTATTTTTCTGCCTGTGGACCTTGAGCTCACTGCTTCTGCTGGCCCCATCCTGGCTGTTCCTTGTCCTGAGCCTCAGCTCACCCTGTGGGGGGAGAGGTGGTGGCACAAGCCCCACTGCTGAGCAGCTGAATTCTCAGGAAAGTGGAGAAGTTGTGTTTCACACCACCCTTGTGAAATTCCCAAAGGGTATTTCCATCCTGCCTCCTGTGGACTGTTCCTCACTTAGACATGCAGAAAGTCGCTCAGACTTACCAAAGTGCACTACAGCTGATGTGCTATGAATGTGCTTCCTCCCCGGGGGGTGGTTCTGCAGCAGCTGGGGCCAAGTTTCTCATTGCTAATTGCTGAATTATAGGCACCAGAGGCTAAGGGCTATTGGTTTTTACTCTGCTTGGGTATTTTTGGTACAAGCATGCATACAGAGGTGCAGCTGGAAGGGCTAAAAATAAAGAGGACAGGGTATTGGCATGTGGGAAGAAGGGATCATTGTGCTAGGGCAGGCATCTTTCCAGTATATTATTAGTATAATCAGGAGAGCTTTGCTTTTCCCATGCTGCTCTCCAGCCTCAAAGATGAGAAGTGAAGGGTTTGTGCTTTTTTGAGGAATTGTTCTGTTGCAGGATTTGGGGTTTGTGCCACAGAACTGCCTTTCCCTCATCTTGAGATGCTTGCCTACTCTGCTGACAGCTGAGCCCAGGAGCCTGGGCGTCTGGTAAATCAAAACGTCTTCCTGGAAGCTGGGATCACAGGGGAATGAACATTGCTTTTATCTTTTTCTTGCCCACCTCTCCATGCAGTGCTGCCTGTCTGTGTCAGAAACTGGATCTGGTGACATAAAAAAGAGGGGCTTCAGATTCAAATCCTGCATCCCACAGCCCTTAACTGAAAGCAAGGGCTGTGCAAGGTGAAGCACGGTGCTGGCTGCCTGTAGCTTTGCCACAGGGGGCTTGGGGGAGCCCAGCAATGCTGTGTGTGCTGGTGGAGGTGGATGTGTCCGCCAGGCAGGGGACACTTCTTACACCCCACAGGGTTCAGCTTTAGCAACAGCCCTGCTGGATTTTGAAGGACTGCATGGGAAAACAGCTGGTAAAAATAGGGAGTGTGACCAAACCTCTTGCTTCCCTCCAAGGAAACACACCTAAAATAGAGGAAGGTTTGTGTCATCAATGAGTGGTGTAGAAGCTGTAGAGATTTGTCTGGGCAGGGAGACACCAGTTCCTTCAGGGCATGTGGATACATCTCATCAGGTCCCATGGAATTGTGCACCTTCAGGTGCTTTAGATGGCCTTGAATCTGATCTTCTCCAGCGGGTGATTTGTCAGACTCCCAGGGTCCTGCCTTTCCCTTCTGCAACTCAGCAGTGTGGCTGGAGCACTTCCTGGTACAGACAGGGGCAAACAGTCACTAAGCTCCTCTGCCTTTGCCATGTCTCAGGTAATCAGGTCTCTTTTTTCCTTCCAGAGAAGGTCCTCATTTTTCATAGTGTTCCTTTTATCACCCACATACCTGCAGAAGCTTTTCTTCTTGTCCTTATTGTTCCTGGGCACGTTTAATTCTCTCAGAGCTTTATCTCCTCTAACCTGATCCCTGGCTGCTCAGACAACCTCTCTATTCCTGCCAGGCTACAGCTCCTGCTTCTACCCTCCATAGCCTTCCTTTTAGTCTCTGAGCTTGCCCAGGAGCTCCTTGTCCATCCACATAAGGCTTCCTGGAATTTTTGTCCAACTTCTTGTCTCAGCCAAATCCATCCCTATGTGTCCCTGCAGACCTATCTCCGTGTGTCCCAGACTGATCCATCCCTGTGTGGCCTGGGCAGATCTACACACACACACAGAATCACAAGGCTGGAAGAGACCTCCAAGATCAAGTCGCCTCAACTAGACCATGGCACTGAGTGCCACATCCAGTCTTTTTCTAAACACATCCAGAGATGGTGACTCTACCACCTCCCCAGGCAAACAATTCCAATACTTTATCACCCTTTCTGTAAAAAGCTTTTTCCTAATAGCCAACCTGTATTTCCCTCGACGCAGCTTAAGACTGTGTCCTCTCGTTCTGTCAGTTGCTGCCTGGAGAAAGAGACCAACCCCCACCTGGCTACAACCACCTTTCAGGAAGTTGTAGAGAGTCTCCTTTTCTCTAGGCTAAACAACCCCAGCTACCTCAGCCATCCCTCACAGGGTTTGTGTTCCAAGCCCCTCACCAGACTTGTTGCCCTCCTCTGGACATGCTCAAGCATCTCAACGTCCTTCCTAAACGGAGAGGCCCAGAACTGAACACAGCACTCAAGGTGTGGCCTCACCAGTGCCAAGTACACATGTAGAATGACCTCCCTGGTCATGCTGGCCACCCTATTCCCGATTCAGGCCAGGATGCCGTTGGCCTTCTTGGCCACCAGGGCACACTGCTGGCTCATGTTCAGTCGGCTGTCGACCAGTATCCCCAGGTCCATTTCTGCCTGGGCACTGTCCAGCCACACCGTCCCCAGCCTATAACGTTTTAGGGGGTTATTGTGGCCAAAATCCAGGACTCAGAACTTGGACTTATTAAACCTCATCCTCTTGGACTCTGCCCATCCATCCAATCGTTCCAGGTCTCTCTTCAGAGCCCTCTTACCTTCCAGCAGATCAACACACACTCCCAGCTTAGTGTGGTCTGCAAATTTACTAATGAAAGACTCAGTACCCTCATCCATGTCATCAATAAAAATATTGAACAGGACTGGCCCCAGCACAGACCCCTGAGGGACACCACTTGTGCCTGGCTGCCAGCTGGATGCAGCACCGTTCACCACCACTCTCTGGGCCCGGCCATCCAGCCAGTTCTTAACCCAGACCGATCCCTAGGTATCTCAGAACGATCCATCCCCGGGTGTCCCAGCAGACCCATCCCGGTGTCCCCAGACCGATCCATCCCTGTGTGTCCCAGATCACGGGTCACCGGCGGTCCCAGGGAGCGGCCGTTCACCCTCCCGCCGGCAGGGGGCGCGCGCACCCGGCC
>VWZS01003070.1:2362-99345 GCA_013397075.1 Rhabdornis inornatus | reverse complement strand
CCGCCCGGGGCTCCCCGCGCTCCGGAAGCGGCTCCGGGGCTGCCGGGGGTCGGTCCCGCAGCGCAGGCGGCTGCCTCGGTGGGTGCCCGGGCGCGGAGGGGCCCGGCAGCCGCGCCGGCGCGATGCTCTGACAGACGGAGCCGTGTAGATAAAACCGTGTGATGGACACGTGAGTCCCGTCCCCTCTCGGCCCGGGGGGTCGCAAGTGGTGCTGCTGCGGGTTTCTGCTGGTCTTCCTTGGTGACACGACCGGGAATAGGGGTCGGATAGTTATGAACGACTCCTGAGAGAATTTTGGTTTATTAGTGTTCGTCTTTTAGTTAACCTTCTTTTAGTTTAAATACTTTTTTGCTGAGAAGGCTTAATCAGGACAAACTAGCAAGTCTTGCTCCCTCAGGGTAGTGAGGCTTGTGCCTGTGGCGTGGAAAGAATTTATTCGAAGAGAGGAAAAAAGTGGTGAGGGCTCCTCTTCCACTTTTGCGGCCTGAACCCAGAAAGTAGAAGGCTTAAGAAACAAGTTTTCTGACACTGTTACTTGAACTGGCTTCATATTCCAGAACTTCACGTGGTTTAGTCGTGCACGGCAACATTTTCTGAGTTACTGTCTAGTTACAGTGATTAACTGCAACTTTTGCCTGAAAGGCTCCTTCCTAAGGCTGGTTGAGAGGTCTCGGGTGCTGCAGTTGTACCCATGCGGTATTTCTCCCTAATTTCCTCTTGCAATGTACTGCCTCTCTTCTCTGGGCATGCTCTTTGCATGTGCTCATGCACAGTGCTCTCCAGCACTGTGTGGCTTGGTCCAGTTCTTGGAAATCTTTTTGCTTGTCTCATCCATAGCACATGCTGTAAATGTCTTGTCCCTGGATAGTTGTTTCCTTGAAACTTCAGCACTAACCACACTGCTCACTTGTGGTGCTTGCAAGTACTTGGCCACCCATCCAACTGAAGCCTGTTTGGAAACTGGAGCTGCTCAAGGTCCCAACCACAGAGAGCATGTTCCTTTGGAGGGTGGTTTATTCCATGGTGGAGCAAGTGTTTGTCAGATTTGAAAGGAGTCTCAGTGCTGACAGCTGGAGTACACAGAGTGAGGAGTCAAAGCAAGCAAGCATTAAACTTTGGAATAATTTGTGACGTCTGAAGTGCCAGATTTGTTCCCAGTGAACAAGCCATTCGTGAAGTCACCCTGCATTAAAGATGCTTCCTGAAGGAGTTGGATGAATTCTGCAGTAGGGAAAGGAATTCTGGAATCTGAGGTCAGCGGAGAAGGCCAGCAAGCACAAGCTAGAAGGACGATGAACTGGCCCTGCAAAGGTATAGTTGTCTTGCTTTTGTTGTCCTCTGCTCTGTTTCTCTTTGTGGGTAGAAGGGTGACAGGAGGCAGATGGAGTTAGTTCTGAAGGCTTCAAACTGAAACTTGTAACTGTCTGGCAGGTGTTGGCTCTTTTGACCTCAGCTTTTCATGAGATCACCACCTGTTTCTTACCTTCTCCCAGGTTTTTCTTCTTACTACTACTGTTTTTGTAAAGATGGAATTAAAGAATCTGTCCAGATTGCCACCAGCTTTACTGAAGAGCCAAATACTTGAGTTACTGGAAAACTAAATGGCAGATGAAAATGTTGAATTATTTTCTTATTGGCTTCTTCATTGATGGAGAAACAGTGTTATGTATTTTCCTAGTGTAATAGAGGTACAGATAGTTTTGAGTAGGGTGTTTTGCCCTGATAAAGGCCCTTAAAGTAATGAACATGTCACAGGTGGAAGGTAAACCCACGAACTTGCCTTGATAATCGCCTCTCATGGTTCACAAGGCAGGTGCAACATTGCAGCATTGCAGTCAGTGCCCCCTTGGGTAGCTCCCCAAAGACCTGAGCTGCACCTACAGGCCAGCACACGGGACTGGTAAAGTGGAGAGAGTGGCAGCATTTCCCGGTGGGGTCAAGGAGCTGGACTGTCCTGGAGGGAAACTGGTGCCCTGTGACTTTGCTGAATTGCCAGAGCATTGCTGTTTCAGTAGGAATCAGATTTTTGTAAGCTTATGTGTGTCCTATTGTTGCTAGAAGAGAACCTTTCCTTCACTTCTCCCTTAGCCGACCAGGTGCTGCCACTCATTCTCAGGTAGTGATAGCAGCTGAACTCCACCTGAAACCAGGTGGTTGTAGAGGCAGAATTGTGATGATTTCCTGCACAGGGGAAATTAGACTTAATAGTTTGTGGAGATCTGTGTTGAATTAATAGGTCCATTGAGGAGAATGGCATTTAAGTTAACGTTGTAAGAGCACATATACCAGGACAGAGTGTTTGCAGCTCTCGGGGAAAGCTGCCACATGTGGACTGAATCATAAAAATGCCATTGCCCTTTTGTAACTGTGAGTTGGCTTCTAATGCAGAGCTCAAACTACAGCCTCGGGATCGCTTTCTTAAAAAATGGGTGTTGTTGAATCATTGTAAATAGCTTTCTTTTTCCCAGTGGATTATTTTGATTCTATTTTTTATCAAGCAGCAAACCCAAGAATATAGAGTAAGAATAAATCTCTTCCTACATCGGGCAGTTCTTAGGAAACCATGCTTTGTGTTTCATTAGAATGAACCTTAGCAGTAGAGCTGTATTTGCTTTGAACAGCTGCATTTGCAAAGAGCAGCTCTTGTACCATTGAGATCATAATGTAATCCCTTTTCTTCTGATTTTTCTTCAGATGCTGTCAAGATAAGCTCCCGTGCACTCAGTTAGGAAGAAAATTACGTGAATTGAGATTCTGCTCTGCCTGGTCACAGTTATTTTGAAACTTCAAAAGAGGAGTGTTGTATCTTTGTTTGCTGGCAAAAGGCTAATCATAGTGATGAGGTACAAGAAAATGAAGAAAGAATAACAGGTGTCTGAAATTGTGGTTGCAAGGATGGACAGAAGGTCAGATGCTGAAGATGAAGGATTCAAGACATTTGAAATACCAGAGGTCTCGGGTGCCAGGAGACAGAGATAAACAGCTTTTAATCCACCTTAGAGAAGAGACTCAGGAGTGACACCTGCCACGTGATGCCTTTTCCAGCCCTGGTGTTCTTCTGCTGGTGAATTTATGCACTTTATTCTGGTCATAACCTTTTGGATAGTTTTTCTTGAACGTCATTCGTTATGGTCCATCTTGTTGGTATAACTTGTTCATGGAGTCAGAATTTCTCTGCATGTGTATGATACACTTGTTCCCTAACCCATTGGTTTTTGCAGTAGGAAGCATGTCATCCTTACTGATGGATACCTTAAGCCACTTGATAATGGAGAAAAACAGAAGAATGTTCTACTCTTTGCATATCTCAGAAGAAGTTCTTTGCTTTTGTGGATTTTAAAGGAAAAAGACAAAAAAGGCAGGGGAGGAAAAAACCCAAATGTTCCTATTGTAGGATTTTCTTTAAGTGTTGCAGTTTTGTTTTTTTTTTAAGCAGGCACTGTTTGTCTCTGCTCATGTTCTTAAGCAGATTCTGAAAAGCTGTTCAAGAAATGCTGGCTCTGTTTATCTTTAAATAAAGAAAACTCTGGTCATTTCTCTTTTGAGAATTAGGAAAGATTGAGAAGATTGGATATTCAAAAAAATGAATACAGGAGTGAAAACAGCCATGGTGACAGGGATTTATAGCTGATGTAGGTTGTATTTGCCCTTTGGAATTTGTTGGGGTATTTTGAAGATTTGAAGCTTCTTTTAAAAGTTTTTACACTGCTTTTTTAGTAATTTTCCTTATCATAAGATAGTCATTTTATTGTGTGTGTAGGAGGGAAGGGAATTATTCTGTCATAATTTAAGGCAGAGGTTAAATGTTTCGATAAGAATGTGATCTAAACATCACCACACTTCAGAAGGTGTTAGTCTGTTTTTATCATGTGTTTTTCTAAGTAGGATTGAAGGATCTGGTGTGATTCAAGCCATACTCCCCCTTTTCAAGGGTGATAAGGCAGGGTGGCCCAGGTTTTTTAATTTGAAATCTGACATGACTGTATAAGAAAGATGGAAAGCCCCTGGTAATTCGATCTTCTCGTTTTTTTTTCTTTTGAAACTAATCATGTGATGATTTATGCTAACAGATGTTCCCATTTCTTGTGTTTTCTTACTAAATCTTGCATCTTACCCGGCCTTGCATCATGTCTTAGATAATGGACTTGGGACTTGTACTGAGTACCCTCAAATAACATTATCATTCTCAGTCTGAGCCTTTGGGTACTACGGTAATGCAGATATTGAAATAACACATTTCTGTGATAATTGTGCACCCAACTCTGCTGTACTTTTCCTTGTTTGTCTGGTTATTTTCTTTTGTTCACTGTTACGACTTTCAACCCTAACTGATACTTAAGTGTCACGTAGCAATGAGGGTTATTTGCCATCTCCCTAATATAGATAAGCTGTGCTGGCAAGCCAATGGCAACTCATGATGTTTTCTTCTGCCAAGGTGGGTGTTCTGTTAAAGTGGAGCTGGGCAGTGGCCTTTGGGAAGGATGGTATCACTGTCCCCAGACAGAAGTGCTTAGGGAAAATGTCTGAAACTTTTATCTCCTGAACTTGTAATAGGTTATTATTGTTGGCTCTGTTTTGGCTGACTGTGGATAATGTTTCAGGTTATGGCCTGATGTGGTATTTTTGTTTGTTTGTTCTTATTCTTTTAGGCTCTGTGTTACAGACCAAAGGAGTTGTAATGAGGTTATTAAAGTCTGGTCTGCTTTTTAAATAAAGGAGAAAATAGAGCTGCTTTTCCTCACTCCAGTTCATCATGCTCTGTATTTTTACTGTTGAATTGACTTCGTAGTTTAGCACTTCTTGAAATACAAAGTGCTGGAGTATAATATAGGGAGACTGTAATACGAATTTGTTCAGTTCTGCTTTTAAAAAAACATACATTAAAAGGCAGCATCTTCCAGACGGCTCAGATCAGCTCTGCTCTTTTAAGAGAATGCTTTGTCAAGTCTGTAATTTCTGGTGTTAAGGTGTTCCAAGCTGGTACAGTATTTCAGATGTCAGTGTTTGAATTGTAAATAATGTTTGGGACTGCCTGGCATGCTGTTACTCGTGTAGCTCCACAAACACAGTAGCTGTTGATAGCGAAGTTCTTAGGAAAAGTGAAACTGTTGGCATAATCAAAATAGTTGTGCTAGCTAGTCAGATGCAGAGAAGTTCTTCCATTCTATTTTTGCCAGACTGCTTTTAAGTTTAAGAAGTTTAAAAAAGTTTAAAGGTTTAAAAGACTTCTGGAGGTGTTAAGACCTGCTGCATAAGGGTGTGCTCTCTGCAAGAAGCCAAACGCGTGATCCAGCGTATTTGAATCTCAACAGCAGTTAAGTGAGCACCAGCACTATGCCCAGACATGAAGCTTTCACACTAATGAGTGCCTTAGCAGGCAGGTGGATTTCTGTTTGAGGCTTTTGTGTGTTTGAAATTCATAACATTTAGTTCTTGCTATAACTGCAAACAGGAATTAAGGCTCAGGTGTGAAATTAAATAATTATGGTAGCATTTTTTTAATATATACATGGGTTTAACATTTGGATGAGGCAGATTGTTGAGTTTTGCTTCAGAGTTGTTAGGCTCTCGTGTTAGTGATTGAGAGAACTGAAGGCATTTTGAGGGCATTTGTGTTCAGGGGGACAGTAAAATGATGAAATTGAGGCTTCACAGATGCATTGCGAAAGTCAGCAGTCAGCTTGCTCTATCATAATATTTGCCATCGATGTAGGACTGGGATTAAACTGTCTAAGCTCTGCAGCACTGAGCTTTGTGTACCTGAAATTTAGGATGGTTTAAACTGTCTTAATTTGTGAACCACAGAAGTGCAAAGAAAAACTATACCTCAGGTTTGAGAAGTTACATGATTGTCTGGAAAAAAAAATTGAAGGAGCAAGGGGGATTGTCCCTTGTTAAATTTGCACCAGTAAGAAATTAGACACACTTATAACATACAAATAAACATACTGGGACCAACTTTCCAAAACCTCTCTGCTGGCACTTAATGCCAGGACAACACTGTGGCCTTTTTTGAAGTGCTTTTTTTACTGTAGATGCTGGCATATTAAAAAAAAAACAACACTATGGAAACAAACTTCTAAGCCAATCTTACAAGTCCTAACTGAGAATGGATTAAATAATTTGAAGTAATAAATGTTGCTGGTATCATTCTTTGTGTAGTGTGCTGTGTGAAAAATGTTCTGTATTTCATTATTATAGGTTGTGTGAAAGGGAGAGAACTCCTACTGCTGAAACCTCATGTAAAAACAGTGGTTAAAGAGCTAGTGGAGAGACATAAGTATATGCAAGAGCTTTAAAAGTTTTCCTAATTGCACTGCTAAGCACAGTTATTAATTAACCATTTTCTTGACATTAAATATAATTTATAGTGATTTGAGTACATAAAGCCTTTGAGATTCATATTTCCATCAGTGTGAGTGTTTCACTCAGGCTTGTCTGATGGACTTTAACAGAGCTACATTATCGTATTTTTCTGGGCTGTTTGGCCTGGGTTTNTTTTTT
The DNA here is from genome assembly GCA_013397075.1 of Rhabdornis inornatus. Classification (NCBI taxonomy): domain Eukaryota; kingdom Metazoa; phylum Chordata; class Aves; order Passeriformes; family Rhabdornithidae; genus Rhabdornis; species Rhabdornis inornatus. The sequence continues at coordinate 92,841 of VWZS01003070.1, read as the reverse complement.
TTTTTTTTTTTTTTTAGGTAAAGCAGGTTTGGGGAAGAACAAAACTCAAAGCTTGAATTCTTCTCTTTCCTATAGGTTCAGGTGCAAGTCCATCCGAAGCTTTCCTCTACTGAAGATGCATTGCAGTATGTGGAGGAGTTAATTCTTCAGTTGTTGAATATGTTGTGTCAAGCTCAACCAAGAAGTTTTCTGGATGTAGAGGTATAGAAAACATTTATTACAAATGTTATTGCAAATAATTTGAACTATTACATGAAAGCTACTGTATTAATAGTTTCACAATGCAAAAAGGAAAGCAGTAATTATGTATATTTATGTAGCAGAGCCTGCTGCATAAAGCCCTATTAAGTTCCCTAATAGCTCATTTTCCTATCAATTGAGTTTGTTCAATGCACAGCAAAACTATCTGTGAGCTGCATTACTTTTTAATAGATGGTGAGTGTAAATTTTGTATATAAAACTGACTGGTTCCTTTCAAAAGACTTTTTTTCCCCCACTGATACTGTATGCAAACTACAGCTGCTTAGTCTGAGGCTCTGTCCTGCTTTCTCAGCACGGTAATTTAGGCTGATATATCCCCTGCTGGCCCAGAAATTAAAACAAAAATAGTTCAGTTACTTTTTCAGGAAGAGTTTATGAACACTTATTTTCTGTGTAGGGAGACCTAATCTCTTACCATTGCCGTTTCAAAGATCTACAACCTCTGCTGCTCAGCAGGGCAGCTTAATGTTTAAGAAGAGAGGTTAAGCTGAAGAGTTTTTCCATCTGAGGAACAAATTAGTGAAGCTGTATCACTTAGACTCATAGGACCATGGATACCTTGGTAGCACTTGGTGCTTAACCATGATTTAAAGATTTAGATGCCAAGCTGCAAACTCTGTGTGCTCTGTGCCTGTTGACTTCCAGTGCTTGGGGCCAGGGCCTGTGCCAAGTGACTTCCTCATGTTCTGAAGAAAGTGGACTAATGGCAAATAAAACTTCACTAACAAAAAAACCTTAAAAATGTCGCTGTCTTAGAGCTCAAGATTGATTTCATTCTTCCTCTCCCCTTTTGACACCTCCCACACTGACGCCTCCAGTGGTGTTCCAGTGTCCCCTTTAACGGCTAACCTGTTCTGCAACATCATTTTGGTCTGGCAGCTCAAGAGACAAGAGCTTTGGGAAAGGTTGTTTAATGCTGTTTTAAACAATGGTGACAAAAAAACTTGACACAAGGTATTGTATTATGAGTCTTACGGCTGTGAAGACAGGAGAAATGGAAAAAATAGAGATGATTGAGCAACCACCATTTACCACCTTGGTGTTCATGCACAGTGATGCTGTTTTTAATTATGTGGTCAAACACATTTGGTTTTCCCCTGGGACACCTTCATTGTTCACTCAACAGACTAGGAGTGTGAATTGATATTGGACAGTGAATCAGACTTTTTTTTGGTAGGACCTCTGCTTTCCTTTTGCCAGTGTGTTATGAGGGAAAAAAAAAGCCTGCACTTTGGAAAGTTGGGTGTTACCTTTATAGAATAGTATTCTGTCACTTTTTTTTTGTTAGAAAGTTTTTGTTTGTGTACTTTTTCCTGTACCAGCTTTGTGTAAGTGGTCATTAAGTTCATCTTCCTCATTTCATGGTTACTCAAACAGGAGCTATATTTACGTAATGAGCACTTGCAACTGAAACAGTCAGTGGGAACTGTGGTCTGAAAAAATAAAACATGAAGTTGTGTGAGAAAATAAATTCCTGGCATCTGTGGATACTAAAAATGGTGAAGCTTTTGAACCTCCAGAGACCTGTGTGTGAGTTCCAGCCCAAGAGTTATTCAGTGCATGGGAGTGTGCAGGTGTCCTCAGGCACTGCTGGAAAGAGTAAATAAACTGGGCCATGTCTGGCCCACCTGTAGACTGAAACTGGTTCAGAATATGTGGGTGCTGTTGGATATTTTCTTTTCCTGTTATGTTTGTGTCATAATCAGAGCAGTTTGCTTGTGTACAGGCTGGACCATGTGCTCATCAGTAAAGGTGAAACAGAAAACTTGTTACAATTTCATTCAGTTACCATCCTAAACAGGGAATAAAGCGCTAGGAGAAACCGTAGTCAGGTATTCAAATGCTGACGTACCAGGCATGGGCACAAGGGGAGCAAACTGTGCCTTCAATTGCAGCTTAATTCTTAAATTTTGAGCATAAAATAGGTAATTCTCTGATAATGATACCCTGAAACAGCCTTACGAATGTGGTGAGCAGCGTGTACCAAAATGGTAATATTTACACATCTTGTATAAGCTTTTATAGTTGGACTACAAATATTAGCAACCATTTCTTTGTTGAGTAATAGAAAGCAGTTTGATAACACAGTTACGTTGCTGAGATCATTCAGATGGTGCATTTACCCTTTGGTCATGTTTTCTTGTCTTAAGGATCGTGTTCAAAAAAGTTTCCCCCATCCTATTGATAAGTGGGCAATAGCTGATGCCCAGTCTGCTATTGAGAAGAGGAAAAGAAGGAATCCGTTATCTCTTCCAGTAGAAAAAATCCATCCCTTGTTAAAGGTAGGCAGTGATGGAATCTTACTTTCAGAATGCAGTTAGAGGTTAACCCCTTTATTTCATGTAATGTGTGCTGCCTGAACTATGAACTAAAAGAATTAAGAATACCTGTGTTTGTTGCACAGTTCCAAATGTTCCAGTTAATGGAATGTATTTATTTTTCAGTTAAAAATCACTCAGTTCTGTTTTGGACAAACAAGGCCAAGAGTCCATTGTATAAGTTTGATTGTTTATGTTCCATTTTCCATGACTTAGAAAAGACTCCAGAAACTCGTGGATATAGCCCTGAATGTTTTAAGTGAAGTTTTTGGGACAGTTAGTTGGCTCTTGGCACTTCCATATATAATAGAGCAGCGTCTTCAATGGCACTGTTTCTTCTCTAGGCCTACACACTCCTGTGTTTCTGTTTCTAAAATAGGCTGTGTATATGTGTATATGTGGTGAATCTTTACTGAGCAGGGTCTTAAGGTTGTAATCTAGAGTGTCTGTTTCATCAGCTGAGTAACAGTGGAATGCCTTTTTTTTTTCTCCTCCTTTTCAGGAAGTTCTAGGCTACAAAATTGACCACCAAGTGTCTGTTTACATTGTAGCAGTATTAGAATACATTTCTGCAGACATCTTAAAACTGGTTGGCAATTATGTGCGGAATATAAGACATTATGAGATTACAAAACAAGATATTAAAGTAGCAATGTGTGCTGATAAGGTAAGCCCAACTCTGGTTTGTCAAGTAAACAAACAACTAAAGCTGTAGGTAATTTTGAGAGGACAGTGTCTTTTTCTTAGTAAGTATATGGAATGTTGTACCTTCTAAGAAGAAATTAGTGTCATAAAATATGGTTCCAGTAATGGAAAAAAACTACCAGAAAGCCAGTTGAGCTTATAAAGCTCTTACTTGTGCTTATTAATACTTAAATCTCTCTTTCTCTTGATTGCACCTGCCTAATGTCAGCAACATGTGAATACTTTTAAAATTACTGTGAAGCAGCATTAACTTAAGACTGCATTACATGTAAAAAGTAGTGTTTCAGTGGGTCAAACAAAACCCCCATCTCCTTAGTATCTGAGCCCAATCTTCCTCAGAAGTGAGACATGGGCTTGGTGAATACAGCCTGGAATCTCCTAGCAGTGTGCAGGAACTGGATCTGTGAATGAAAGTTAGAAATGCTGAGGTCTCCTTGAATACTTGAATTATTCTGTGTTATTTCCTGCAGTAGTGATGCTCTAATGCCCCATTCCCCAGAATTAGTTAGGATTCTCATTTTAACCCGAGTTCCATGTGTAGTCACTGACTCTGAAACATGAATCACCTTCTGTTCTTAGAGCTTCAGAAGTCAGGCTTAATGCAAAATGTCCTGCATTTTTCTGCTTTTAGACTGTCATTGTAATGGCTCCTGGCTCACACACTGCATTTGGAAGAAGTGTTCAGTGATCAACTTTTGTTGAGAACTTTAAATTGCTGATTGCTTGCATTTGATAAATCTTGCTTGGGTATGAATTGGGACTTCTGCTAGTCAGAGGGTTTAGAGTTCCTGTTGTCTATGTAGTTCTGCAACAGGACTGGTTTCTGAAGCTGGTGCCCTTCCTCAAGGGTTCGTTTTAATAGGAGAGCTCAGCAGTTAAGGACAGAAACTGGGCCATGTACAGTCTGTGGACAGGCCAGTGTTCATTGCAGGTAGATCACAGGGTTCTGAGCATCATCAGGTGTGACTTCGTGGTAAAGCTAAAGCTGAAGAGCCTAAATACATACACCTTTTAACTTCAGACAGTATTCAGAAACTTGATTGTGTACTGCTGATTCAGAGCAATAGAACATAGCTAAACGCTAATTGTTTTTGTGTACTTCACCTTTTAAAATTGTAATTGATTTTAGGATCATGTTCTTGGAGAGACACCTGCATTGGTCTAAGTGACTGGGAGTCTTGAGAAATTGCCACTGCAAATAATGACTTGCAAATTCGTAGCAAGGGATGTTGTTTTTGTGATGCTCAACTGATTGCAGAATGAGAATACATAAATCTTACTGCTGATCAGTCTGATTTCATGGGGATAATAGGTTTTCTTTATTGGTAACTCACTGGTCAGTCTCAAAAAGGGGTTCTTTCTTTGTGGATTTCCCTCTCTTTGGTGCCTAGGTATTAATGGATATGTTCCATCAAGATGTAGAAGATTTAAGTGCACTAACTTTATCTGATGAAGAACCCTCCACCTCAGGGGAACAAACCTATTATGACCTAGTGAAGTCATTTATGGCAGAAATTCGACAATATATAAGGGAACTGAATCTCATTATCAGAGTTTTTAGAGAGCCATATGCCTCCAACTCCAAACTGTTTTCATCTCATGTAAGTATTTTCCAAACCACAAACACAAAAACCACCTACTGTAATATCTATAAATACAGATGGATCATTCTGGAAACCTAACTGTTGCTGAGTTGAATGTATCAATAGCAGAGAAAGCACTTTTCTTGAGTTCTGAAATGGAAATGGTAAAAGAGCACTTTCAGGTTTTGTAGGGCTGTGGAAGAAACCTTCCCATTTATTTATGTTCACTTGCAGGCCTGTAATTTTAAGATCTGTCGCTGTTCTTTGCCATGTTTCAATAATGTACATTTTATATATTTATTTATATTCATTATTTTTAAAATACATTTTATGATCTTATATAAATCACAGAAAAATTATATTATAAAACACTTGTAAAATCTTGTTCTATTTAAGGAAGTTCTTGACTTTCACATCAGAACAGAGTAGCTTTGCACGTTTGACTTTTGTCTTGTTTTGTTGCAGGATGTGGAAAATATATTTAGTCGTATATCAGACATCCATGAACTTAGTGTGAAGTTACTAGGTCATATAGAGGACACTGTTGAAATGACAGATGAAGGTAGTCCTCACCCACTAGTAGGCAGCTGTTTTGAAGATATGGCAGAGGTAAGAGAATGGGCTTGGGGATTTTGGGTTTGTTTTTTTTACTATTCATATTTTAATACTTGCAATTAGATCTCTGTTCCAGCTGGCTTTCTTCAGTTTGAGATGTCTTCTTCCAACCCCACTGTGATGAAGAGATTGACCATTTTTTAAAGTGCTCTTACCATTTTAGTCTCTAAATCTCAGCTTTTAGAGTGGTTGTTTAAAGTTCAGAGAGCGGAGGTGAAAAAACCTCAACAACACTGATGAGAAGGTTCCTGTAAAACTAGAAGCTGGTCACCCTCTCCTCAGTCCCTGAGAAGACCAGCAAATCTTCCTGGACTTCACATCCAGCCATGTGTGAAGGGTTAGAAGGTGGTTGGCAAAAGCCAGCACAAATTTCCAGAGGACAAACTGTAGCTGTCCGGCTTGACTGTTTTCAGAGTGATGGCTGTGTCCAAGGAAGAAGGGAAGAGCAGTTATTGTCTCTTATCTGAACTAAGCAAGGCCTTCAGCACAGTCTGTCATAGCATGGGTGAGATGCAGCCTAGCTGTTTGAACTGTGGAACATAGGCAGTTGGCTGAGCTGTCAGGCTTTTGAAGGGTTGTTATCAGCAGCACAAAGGTCACCTGGAGGCTGATGGTTGCCAGCATTCCTCAGGGTTTGATACTGTTTAATATGTGTGTTGGTGTGTGGAAGGAGGTCACCTCATCTAGTTGGTAGGTGCTGCCAAATTGTAGGGGGACACACAGGAGGACAGAGCTGCTGCTTGTGGGACCTGGCAGGCTGGAGAAATAGACCTATGGGAGCCTCAGTTGAGTAAAGGCAAACATTAAATTCTGCACCTGGGAGCAAACGATCCCATGAAATGTCTCAGCTACCTGACTGAGGAGCAGCACTGCTTGCCAGGGCTGGGAGATCCTTGGAGATGGGATGTGAAGGCTAACTAGCTCCTGGGTTATATTAGGGAATGTGTAGATGGCAGTTCCGTGTAGAATTTGAGACCAAATCTGGTGGACTGTGTCTGATTTTGGGCTTTCTGGTATAGGATAGACAAGATAGGCTTGTAGTGAAGGTTGCCATGATGATTAAGGAATTGAGGCCCACGATGCACAAAGAGGGTTGAGATTGCTGGGTTTGTTGATTCTTGAGAAGGCTGAAGTAGGAGATCTTACTGCTGTTTTTAGTTACCTGAAGGGAAAGTGTGAGGATGGCTGAGGCAGATTCTTCTCAGTTGAGAACTGAGAGATGAGTGAGAGAACATGAAAATAGCAAAAAGATTAATCCTGATTAGATACTGGGGGAAGGGGGGGTGGAAATTTGCAATGAGAACAATTGAACATTGGGATAGGCTGCCCAGAGAGGTTTTGGTGCCTCAGTTCCTAGAGTTAGAACTCAACAGGATGAGAGACCCTGAGCATTCTCAGCCAGCTTTAATGATCCGTCTTTGGCCCTAAGGTGGGCACTGCTTTGAACAAAGAATTGGACCAGCTGACTTCCAGATATCTCTTTTAGTCTGATTAATCCATGAGTCTGTGCACATAGAAGTGTGGATTCTTCTCTGTAGGTGTTTTGGGAAAAGTATGCAGAAAAGTCTCTCCTATGTAGGATGTGTATTTTCCGTAAGAAATATGGAAGTTTAGCTGTTAAATCAGTTTTGTAAACTGATGGCATGCCTGCTCATGGCAGAGGGGTTGGACCTAGAAGATCTTTAAAGTCCCTTCCAACCCAAGCCATTTTGGGATTCTATGATTGTAAAAGTATTCTCTATCTTTTTAGGAACTAGCATTTGATCCATATGAATCATATGCACAAGATATTTTGCGACCTGGGTTTCATGATCATTTTCTAAGTCAATTATCAAAGCCAGGAGCAGCATTTTATTTACAGGTAACTTGCCTTTAAATAAGACATGTTGTTGATATTACTATTTTAATTCCATTGTCTTGTTGCTTCGGTACATGTATTGTTTTAAGACTGAATCTTATTTTGTTTCTAGTCGATAGGTGAAGGCTTTAAAGAAGCTGTTCAGTATGTACTACCCCGGCTCCTCCTCGCCCCTGTTTACCACTGTCTTCATTATTTTGAACTGCTAAAAGTAAGAATATTGTGTAAATCTGATGTGTTTGGGGGTTTTGGGTGTTTTTTTCATGGTTCTCTGTGTTAGGTGAGAGCTTTATGTGCTCAGTCAGGTGTAAAATCTTTTACTAGAATGTGAATAATAAAACTGCTGTGTTGAGAGAAAAGCAGGCTGTGTGGTCTGCAGGTGGACCCTATAATTAACTGAATATCAGCTGATCATTATTTTTGTGGAATCATCTATCAATCTAGAAAGCAGTAGAGATCTACACACTCATATTCCTGGAATGATTGTTTCGACAGTGCTAGGACATGATGGCAGGTGGCTGTATTGTAGAAAATGTCCAAGCCTTTCTCAAGCTGTTACTTTGTAAATTTGAAATCACAGCAAGATTCCCCTTCAGACTTCATTTAATTTTAATAAAAGCTTCGGTGTTCTTGCACTGCACATCCAATGGGATTGTGAAGGTGATATATTTCCTTCAAAGGGAAGGCTTGGTTAATATTTATACTTGGACTGTTTGTAATTAGACCTTGTATTGATAGGGTAACAATAACATATATAATAGCTGCAGAATGTTTTTCTGGGTCACTTATCAGTACTGCATGATGATCTTTAAGGAGTGTAAAGCATTTTCAGGAAAACTTTCCAGTAGAATCTTCTTTTGGGCTTAACGGAAATTCATAAGGCATACAGTGTTCCAAACAACTATTTATGGAAATTTGGATCAGAAGTAAAAACAAACAAACAAAACCCTAAAAACCAGAACAATTTTTAAGAAATCTGTTGTGTTTCCTTGAATGTTTGCTTGGTTGTCCTTGGCTAAACCAGTAATTCATCTATGAGCCTAAGTGTCTACAGTTGTAACTCCATTTTTACTAATTTAGATCTACATGTACACCTTTGGCATGTAGGACATCTTGTATAACATGCTTTTTGAAAAATCCTGGGATGCGTGCTTGATCTGTTTGTCACATTCATAGGTTTGGTCTGACTTCAGACTTCTTTAAAATATTAAGCATTTCCTTTCATGGCAGTCCATTCATTGGAAGGGAGGTTTGACGCAGCTTGTTTGCATTTTGTATGATAAAGACCCACACAGACACAGGGTTTCTCTGCTCACGCTGTCATCACACAGTATCAAAATGTAGTACTGAAGGCTTGGCATACCTCCATGTGAGCATGGCACTGTATTACCTGATGGACAAAGCATGAAGGATTAATGTTGTCCAACACCCAGTTATCCTGCCTTGCTTCTTGCCACTGGCAATTTTAGGTGGGAAAGGAGAGCATGTGTGCCAATGAAGCAGGGAGCAGCCTGTGTTCACCTTTTCTAGGGCAGAGCGGAGTCTAAGCTGACCCCCCCTCCAAAGTTCATCAGTCTTTTTGCAACTCATGACCTCTGCTTTGTGAGGAATTCTTCTCACATTCATGCTCTACACACAGAAACACACAGAACCCCTCTATCCTGTGTCAGTTTGATGTTGTTGGGCTGGATTTTATTCTCTGTCTGATAATAACCTCCCAGGTTTTCTTCCTATCGTGTTGCTCATGTCACATTTTAGTTGGACACCTGTCACTGTGGTCTGTTAGCACGCACATATTATGTACACAGAATAGGCAGTGATGGATAATAGGTGCATATGAAGAGAGAAATACCGTCTCTGGTGGCAGCATTTCAGGTGTCAGTGGGAACATCAATGTGCGCTCAGCATATGAATCCCTGCCTCAAGTAGTCTTTGCTAGCTCAAATATTTTCTTCCTTATATCTGGAATCTTTGAACAGATTCCAGCTTGATTTTTATCTGCCACAGAAAGATATTGGTGCAATTATTTAGCCATATTGTCCTGACAGTTCCACTGATACAAGGTTGTATTGAATTCTCTTGTATGGTAAAAGGCCTGATTTGGTGATTGCAGGCATGTCTATGAATAATCAAGTTTAAAATGTTATGAAAATGGACCTCTGGTTATGAAGAGGCAAAATGTTGGCAAAGTAGTGTGTGGAAAAAACATTTGATTTCTCTTGAATATAGATATGCTTAAGGATAGAGAGGTTAGCATTCATCTTGGAGCTGTGTTGTAAAATGTTGCATATTTTAAAGTAATCTATTTAAAATGCATTTCAGTTACCTTCCAACTATGCAGACTATAAAAAAAAAGTAAATTTCTATTCACTAAGGGTTATCCTATTTAGAAACTAAAGCCCTCCTGAAGGTGGACAGGCACCAGGAATGCACAAATGCATATTCCATTTTTAGCTGAATCTTCTTGCTGTTACATTGTTGAATAATTAGCATAGGATTAAGAGTTATGTTTTCCTTTAACCAACCTGAAAGTCCTCAAACTTTTGTATAGGAACAATATAAAATAGCAGCTTTGTGTGAAACTGCACTTTTCTGCAGATGTTCAGATAATAAATGAGCTTTTCTAAATCACAGAATCATAACTATGACCTTTAGTAATTGAAGAAAGAGGTTTTCAAGACCTTTGAATTGGGCACCGTTTCAAGTGCCACACATTTGTATGCGTGTATGATACTCTTTCATTGGGTGAATACATTACTTTAAGGTTCTTTTTTTTTCCAAGTAGAAATGCTGCAAATTATATATAAAATTTGCTTAAATAAAACAATATGTTCTGGGAAACAGGAGAACTTGAAAGGGATTTTGTGTGGTTGGGATTTTTTTAGGCCACGTGCAGACTTGAGTCCCATGACTTATGAATGGTAACCTATCATCTCTTTGCTAATATATTTTAATTGGAATTCTATCTATAATGTACTAAAAATCTCAGGATGCTTTCATTTCACAGCAGCATTTATTACGTTCCATTTAATTTTTTTCAAACTTTGTTCTTAGATAAGTAACTTTTCAGGTTCTTCTGACTGGCAATTCAGCTCAAGTAGAAATACTCCTCAGATGAACCTTTTTTTCTTCATCTTTCACCATGCTAATGGTAAAAATAATAATTCTGGTTTGGCAAGGTCTTTCGAGATCATAACCTCTCCTTTCACCAGCCTTGTTGGTATTAAATTTGTTACATGTTGCTGAAGAAGGCACAATATAGTAAAACGTTAGTTTAGGAGTAGAGTATCTCAAGCTAGATGCCCTAAGTTTCTTGCTGTGTATTTTATTGTGCAGCACATCCCAAAGTATTTTGGGCTTTGACTTCCCTTTGATCCTCAGCCTTGTTTCACCCAGTGTCCTGTTCGTGAATTTGGTTTGCAATCCCATCTGTGAATGGTGTAACCCAGCCTAGGGTGGAGAATCAAAGTCTTAATTAGTTGAACTTTGTCAGTCTGCGAAGGTTTTACAATATCTGCAATTACAGGTTATTGTCTCACTACACTGTCTGGACTGCTCATCTTCAGTACAAGCACTGTGTTTAACAGGTTCTGTTGCTTGGGTCAATTTGCCAAGTATCCTTTAATTACTGTTAAAACCAATAAATAATGAATTTGAACTAGCTGTGAATTATTTGAAGAAAGTATTCACTTAATATCAGCACAAGATTTTACTTTCTGAAATCACTTTTTCTTCAGTGTTTCTTTCTGAAGACAGTGACTTATATGCACAATACTATTTGAAATAAAATAAAAAGCAGAAGTAATACTGTTTTACATATCTTTGTGCATGTAACTGCAGATGTGGATTGCTTCTTATATCCAGCGGAGATAATGTGCAGTTCTAGGTCTCTTTGACAGATGAAGATCTATATGTTAAAGAATGTGTAGCTTGACTAAACTGTTGGTTGTGTGTGATAAGGACTACACAGTGTATTTGGGTGTTTCTTAGGAGAAGAAGGTGGAGTGATGTAAAATTTGGTCTGAAGTCTAAGAAGTGGTTTCCTAGAATATGACAATAGGTAAAAAATTTAAGCAACTTCATATTGTTAAGCTAAGAAGACTTACTATTACTTATTATAGTTGTAGAGGTACAGAAATTGTGTCATGTGGTAGAAGCCAGAGTTGATATAGCCAGGTGAAATGAGGAAATGAGATTCTGTATTTATTTCTTGCTTGTGGGGTTTAATTGATAATATTTATGTTTATTTTCTCCTTTAAGTGCTAGTGGGTTTATGCCTTAAGTCAGTTGTATGTTCATCAGCCAAAAGGGAGAAGTTAATAGGAAAAAATAAAATTTTGTCGCACGCATGTGTGTGCGCACGTGCGCACTTTTCCCAAAAACTTGGTTATTGTTAATCAAACTAATTAGTCCTTAATTTTCTTCTAGCTGTGGCACTTGTTGATGTATTTCCTGTGTTTCTATCAGGTGAATCTATGCATATGGATGTCACTTCATTTGTCAATGATTTATGTCATCTGTTGTGGAGTTGTAATGGGGCTGCATGTTTTGCTTTATAGGAGTTTTTTTTTAATTGACAAGATGTATCTGGGGTTTTGAGAAGCAGATGTCTCTTTCCAGGAAATTTTCTAATAATCTCCTTTCCTTTCTAGATTGGTATCTCTGAGAATATTCATTTTCATTTTGCTTTTTGTCAAAAACTGGATAAGATCTAACAGAAGTGAGTGTAAAATATTCCTTGTGACCGTTCGCCTTTCAGTCCTGAGTGGCACTTGAGCAGTGTCAATCAATCCTGCTGGGTCTGTAACAAAAAATGCTGTACTTTGATCCCTTGAGGCAGAAGTAGGATGTCACAGGGCCAGACTTCTTTGGGAAGTCAAATGAAGCACGTCCTGAACTCCAGACTTACAACTTCACTTACGTGTTTAACTGTAGGGTTCCAAAGTCCTGTTTTCCAATCAATTTTCTAGAAACACCTGCATGGCAAACTCTCTGTAGTCTCATGGGAGTTAGAAGAGCTGTATTAACTCATCTGTACCCACTTTTCAGTGGCTGTTGTTAGTGATGGTAGAGAGCTCTTCAGCTTCCATGGCAGCAGCTTATGCTGAACACCCAAGGCCAAGCTCCCATGAAAATGGATGGGTGTTATGGAAACTTGCACAGATTTTGATCCCTTTTTCCTCCACTAAATAGAAGTTTTCAGAAAATCCATTGAGGACTGAATGTTAAGAAGCTTATTTTCACTGGGATTTTCAACTCCTAGTTTTTGTGACTGTAGCAGTCATGATACAGTCTCTGATACACTTGTATTGCGGCATAATCTTTTAAAAGCAGTAGTGTATTCCCTGTCCTCTTCTCCTGCCACCTTCTGTACCAAAGGCAGATCCTTGGAGAGACGTAGTGCAGTGGTTGAGATTTCCATATGCTTGGATCTCTTCACTGGAAATATTTTTGGATGTGGAGCTGTGGATTTAGTCCCACTGCCAGCTTTCTTTGTTTCTCTTATAACAGTGGAGGTTTATGTTTTCTGTCAATCCTTCGAGATATTCAATGGAAACGGGTGGAAATACAAAGGAAATAACAAACACAAGTGGGGCAACAAAACTCCATTCATAGTTTCTTCTTGTCATTTTTGCTGTTTCATTTCATTTCACTTGCTGTTGTTTTTTTTTTTTTACTTAAACACCAGGGTTCCTCTTAAAATCAACGGGGTTCTACCCTTGCTTCCCAGAATGATCCCTGAAATTGTGAATTCTCCTTATGTAGCATTCTAACATTCATACATTTCTGTTCAAAAATTCATACATTTCTGTCCAAACATAGAGGTGTCATCTGGTTTTGCTCAGAGCCTTGCAAAGTTTTCTGGCAAAGATCAGATTTGAATTGTCAAAGCAGAAAAAGTGGATTTTAATCCACTTTGGAATTACACAAGAGAAAGGGAAGATGTTTTCAAATTGCATTGTCTTTATGGATGGAAAATTTGGGGGAAGAAAATGGAAGACCTCAATTACAAGTGTGGAAGCACATAGGTAAATATTCTGTGATATTTCAAATGCTGATCTAACTAAATGTTATTAACTAAATTATGAGTTTTTAATTTCTAATGTATTCTGCAGGTCTGCTAATAGTGATGAGACAAACCAAAGTGACAGTAAGAAAGAAGAGAGTTTCAGAGCATGAAGGCTCTGGAAGGATCTGTGTGAACTTGTACATTTGTTGCAGAAAGGTAATGATGCTGCTGTGGAGGAGACATCAGCATATGCAAAAAAACCAAATCCCATTTGCTCTGCATTTTTCAGAAATAATGGGTTTTCTGTACTTGGAGAAGTCAAGGCAAAGTAGCCATTCCCAGTAATGGAATGTAAAATGCATAAATGGCTGCTACTAGCCTACAAAATGTCTGAATGTTTAGGAAATAGTTTTGTGAGAACCTCAGAGAAGGCATTTGGAAAAAAGGCTTTGCTTTTCTATCCCCTTCCTTGGTGAGGGAGATGCTGAGTATGTAACCTAACATCTATCACATACATGAATCCCTTTCCAGCTGCAGAAACTGAGAGCAAAATTGCACCTCTTCCTGCTGAGCAGACAGACACCAGGTAAAACACTTAGCAGGGTGGCGTACCTCTGGAGCAAATCTGGAATATGGTCTTGTGACAGGTTGTACCCCTTTATGGTAATGCTAATGGTAAATTGGACACATAAGAAACTTGTTACAGAAAACTTTGAATTGGTGAAATGTCAGCTGACAGACTTCTGTAGTATATATTTCTGAATGGGTCTTCCTGACTTTTCCTCAGTGCCCATCCTGATTTTCAAAATGGCACTTCAAAGAAGTGTAATTGAATTCTAAAATATAATTATTTTAATTTCACACATACACACACACCCACCCACCCCTTCCCAAATAAGAACATTCACGCTGAGTAATCAAAATAGAAATTCCTTTAATTCATATATTTCTTTAGCCCAAAGGTTTTTACATTTTTGGGTTCGGATGACATTTGATATACTTGAATTTTCATCGTATATTTAGGATCTATTTTAAGTCCCATAGTAAAGAGGTGAAGGAGCAAGGAATCTTGTACTAAAAGTTTAAATGCTTTTTGTTTTCCTCTGTTTTGATGCTTTTCATGTCCAGTATGCTTCCTGATGGGTTGATCATATTTTATATTGTGAGTTAAACTTAATGTCAAATAAAAGATGAGGGCCTTTTAGCTTCTGTGTCTTTTAAAATGTACTTCCAAGAGAATGCTGAAGGCTTTCTGTAACTAATTATCAGATATCTGGGGTTTGATATTTAACATGTGCTATTTTATGTAACTTTTAAAAATTAAACTGAGAAGGCATAATTAAACTTTGAGTGGAGAAAAGGTTTTTATCATTTCTTCAGTAAGATATTAAGTTCAGTTCCACTGTCAATGCAACTAATACTCCTGCTGTAATGTAGATCTAAATAAACAGATAACTGTATGAATATTTTTACTTCACTGTGCTCAGAATTGAGTTTATATGAAAACACAATGACTTTTCAAATTTCAGTGCGTGGGAGCTGTGTATGTATGTTCAGGAATATGGCATGTGGAGCATCCTTAAAGGTTCAAGTGTGAGGTGCTTTTTAGTCTGCTAGCATTTTCCAGAAGTGCATAGTGTTCCCTGCAGGTGTCCCCGTTTACTGTCCCAGATGATTTCCTGATGCTTTCTAAAAATTAAAGTTTCTAGATATGAGAACACTTTCTTTTGTTCCCAGTACCCTGCTGCTTTGGACTGAGTTTTTTTGCAGAAATTACAAAAAGTCAGAGAGTGCTCTCAGGTATCTCTTATGCTATTGAGCCACCTTCCAGGTTTGGTTTATGGCAAAGTCCCAGCAGACCTGCCTGCCTTGGTCAGAGAGGAAGCCCTTTTGGTTTTTATTCTTGATTACAAAACAGCTCTGTGTTCTGTGCATTGAAGCTGTGGTCTTGAATCCCAGAGGAACTGGGGAACTTGTAGTTCACAAATTTCAGTGGTTAGATGTAATCTTCTGGGAAGACAGAAGTCTGGGTTGTGATGCAAACGCTAAAGTACAAGGGTTCATATCTGTCGTGACACCTGCTGGTGTGGTTGTATTTGCATGCTTTCATTTGTATTTTCTATCATTGTATTTCCAGAGAGATGCTTCTCTGACAGTGTAAGAGGTCGACTACCACAGTCTAGTTGTGCACTGCATGAGAAGGATTTCTTTTCTATATCTTTGGAATTAATAAATGTGTAATTCTTGTGATGTGCAACAGGTAGAACTAAATACCTTGTCTTCCACTTCTTGGTGTCTCTTTAGAACTTGTGGCCTAGAATGTAGAGTACTTTCTTTTTATTAGACACTTCTCTAGCAGTCTATTTTCCAAGTTTGTTTTCCTTGAATGAACAAAGTCTTGTGCCTGTAGTATTGTGAGTCACATGAACCATAAGCCACTATTTTCTCCTCAGATTGTTAAAACTCACAATCTCTATTATAGTACTGATAATCAGAAGTCTGCACTTCCTTCACATAATATTATAGTATTTTTTTGTAGTATATAGTGCACTTTCTGTTTAAAAAAAAAACGACAAAAACAAACAAACTTCGCCAAAACAAACAAACCCCACCACCACCACTTACTTAGCATCTCCCTGGTTTGTTCATTAGGGGGGCACTGCACAGCTGTAAAAGAATGAGTGGCATTTGCAGAGAAACTTTCTGGGTGCTTTCCAATGATGCCGTTTTACTTTCCGCCTCTTCCAAACTGTCCAGGGGCAGTGTAAGATTAAATCGTTGCTGTAATTTACACTGAATTCTGACTAAGTCTGGTTTTGGTAATTGTACAGTACCATGCTGGAATATAAACTTCTAAATTCCTGTGTCCAGAGAAGTGTCGTCATCGTAGTTCAGAGTACTGCCTGATTTGCTATTTGTGTTTGTTGGTTTTACACAGAAGACACACATTTCTGCACAACACTTTCTAAATGTTAAACCTGGAACATGATTACACTCACTGGATTTTGATTTAGTTTCTATTTTACTATTTAGTTTCTATTCTATATTAGTCCCAGTGGATCCTGTTGGGAAAGTATTAACTGCTTTCTCTATATGCAAATATGTATTTTGCTTTGGGATATGGGTGAAAACCAACATTTTTGCAACTGTAAAGAAGTTGTTGTAAAAAGCAACATAAGAGCAGAATTTGCAGTAATGAGTGTTAATCTCTGCTAGTTGGTTTCTAAAGAGAATGTACAGAATACAGAAGGCTTATTTTCGAGGAGATGAGGCTTAAACAATTTCTTCCACTGCTGAAGAGCAGCAACCCAGAAATTGTAGGAAATCCAGCAGACTGTTTTGATGGAAGTTTGTAAAAAGGTAGCATACAAGATGAAGAGCCTTCGCTGAATGCTTGTGCAGGAAAGATGTGAAATCTTAGAAGTAGTTACAGCTTTTTCAGAAGCTTTCTCTCAAGACTTGTGCCACTGGTGCTGTACCTGCCACATTGGTCTGAAATCCTCTCTGAAGCCAGATCTGCAAAACTGAAGCAAAGGGATACCTCCACTAAATCTGGAGAGAAAAGGAATATGAAGAGGAGAGTCTGTTCCTTCTTGGATGATATCATCTCCCTAAGATCTTTTGGGGAGTAATGTTTGTTATGGTGTGTTCTCAGCCCTATTTCAGTGGTTGTTACACAAGTGGGCTCTCAAACCTAATGCTGCTTAGGTTGAGAGTGCGACAGATGGCACTACATGAACCAAAGCTGCCTAGAATAAACTTTGCGGTTATCCTTATGGCTGAAAACACAAATAAAGTAGTCTTTGGCATTGACAGCTATTGCAGTGAATTATTAACTCTAGTTAGGGAAAAAATTAATGCTGTTCTCTGACCCATTAAAATATCAAACATGTACTCTGTTGGATTTTGGAGGACAATACTTTTATTTTACACTGGAATCATATGGCACAATTGTACTTTTTCCAAGAGTGTCTCATTCTGGTTCGTGCTGGCCTTCATTTCACTTCTACCACCAAAACAAATCCTTCAATTGTGTGGAGCTAATTCTTTGATGTGTGATAGTCTGAAATGCTTGTCTCTTAATAATTCTGCATATGTTATTTCAGTTTGACATCTAAGCCACAGCTGTAGTCATCTGTTTTTTCACTCACATGAAACATTTTAATGATTAAATGAAGATTTGAGATTAAAATCTTCAATTTAAGCAATCTTAAACATGGCAGATCTTGTTTTAAGAAATTTACCTGCCATAACAATAGTTAGATACAAAAATATTAGTTTTAGTTTCAGCCAGTTTTAGTTTATGGATTGAAAGCTCTTTGTGTCTCTGAGCAACTTGATCTGTGTTGGCTCTGCAGCTGTGCTGGAGGTTGGCTGAGATAATCTCCAAGGTTCCCTTCAATCTGATTTATTAATTAGACTGTTATTTGTGACATGAGAGCCCTTGTAATCTTCTGGTTTTGAGCGTGATGAAGGAATTCTGCTTAGCTTTGGGTCCAGCTTGCCTGTTCCAGGATGTTTATATGTGTTACAGACTGATCTTGTCCTGTAGTATGCTGTGTATGGGGATCTCCTTCCTTGCTTGTTCTTCTTAAGATTTAACACCTGAAATGGGTTCCATTAGGGAGCTGTAAGGTAAATCAGACCAGTTTGAGATAAATACTGCATGTGTGAGTGTATTTGTATGGGGGGGGCCTTAGTGACTGTGCTGTATTTTAGTGAGATTAAGCTGTTAGCAAAGAGTTGTCTTTCACCTGTGTCAGTAACACACCTGGTTATTACCATTAACTTTTATAACAAGCAGGAAAATCAGCAGATGGTTTGATTTCTTCTTCCCGGGTCAAGCTTCTGGGTTTGCACGTACCAAAATGCTTGTAACGCTTCCTTTACTTTCAATGTTCGCAGCAATTGGAAGAAAAAAGTGAGGATGAAGAGGATAAGGAGTGCTTGAAGCAAGCAATAACTGCCCTGCTAAATCTTCAAAGCAGTATGGAACGGATATGCTCCAAAAGCCTTGCAAAACGAAGGCTTAGGTAAACGTTTCCAGTTTTTTCTGGTCTCTGCTCTTAATGCTTTGCTATAAATCCAGGGCTCCCGGTTTCCTCTTTTAGTAAACAATGAACAAAATAGTTTGCGACACGCCTGCTTTTTCAGAGGAAGTGACATCAAAGCCAAGATAATTTGTTATTGTTTTAAAACAGTTCTAATTTCTATGTGTCCTTGCAAACTGGTAGTTGAGACATTCTGAGATTTCACTGGTGAGTAGACAGTTACAGCATTGATGGGTTAATTGTGCTCAGATAATAAATATCCACCTAAAAATGTTCTACAAGTACCTTTCTATGTGGTTAGAAGGGAATGTTTTTGAATTTGAAACTACTCTTAAAATTGTTTCAGTATTTTCTTTGCTGGCAAGTTTTGTGCTGCCAAGGGTAATCTTTAGGCTTGAACATGAATGCATTTAACAGCTTATTTTTTTCTGAATGTACTTGTTTCAAATTAATGCCATCTAAAATTGTTCTGTTGGTTATGGAAGTGAGTGGCTTGTTGGGCTAAGAAGCACTCACAGCTTGCCTGCCTCTGGTTGCTTGTGTTTAGGTAAGACATCTATTGCTGAAGATAAGTAGAAGATGTATCAGATGAGATACTTTAGTCAAGCCTGTGCAATGGTGCTGATATTGTATGATGAAATTGCATTCTCAGTGGAATCCTCATTTCTCAGAAGGATGATCTGGTGTTTTTGTGTTAGTGGTTGTGTTTTTTTAAATCCATGTGTACTAATAGGCTGCCTTTCTCCCAATCCTCCACTGAAGTGAGTCCGCATGCCGGTTCTATACTCAGCAGATGAAGGGGAAGCAGCTAGCAATTAAGAAAATGAATGAAATCCAGAAAAATATTGATGGTTGGGAGGGTAAAGACATTGGACAGTGCTGTAACGAGTTCATCATGGAAGGAACACTCATACGTGTAGGAGCAAAGCACGAGAGACACATATTCCTGTTTGATGGCTTGATGATTTGCTGTAAGTCAAATCATGGCCAGCCAAGACTTCCTGGTGCTAGCAATGCAGAGTATCGACTCAAGGAGAAGTTCTTCATGAGAAAGGTACAAATCAATGATAAAGATGACACTAATGAGTATAGACATGCTTTTGAAATCATCTTAAAAGATGAGAACAGTGTTATTTTTGCTGCTAAATCAGCTGAAGAGAAAAACAACTGGATGGCAGCATTGATATCTTTGCAATATAGAAGCACGCTGGAAAGGATGTTGGATGTAACAATGTTGCAGGAAGAAAAAGAGGAGCAGATGAGATTTCCAAATCCTGAGCTTTATAGATTTGCAGAACCCGACTCTGAAGAGAATATTGTGTTTGAAGAAAACATGCAGCCCAAATCTGGAATCCCCATCATCAAGGCAGGAACTGTTGTGAAGCTCATTGAGAGGCTGACTTATCACATGTATGCAGGTGAGGCACTTGGTTTGTGTAGCCAAAACTCAAGGTAGTTAATTTGTTTGTGCTTCTCCTCCTGTGTTAAATACATGCAGCAAAATACATAAAGTGAGTAAAAAGTGAATATGCTTGGCAGTTCACATGGGGTATTGCATGTGCATGAGATAGTTCTCATGCAAGGGATGGGGGTGGGGGCCTGCAGCAATTGAGCTCTAGACAATATTTTTTCCTTTTTTCCTTTACTTTTTTCCTTTACAAGAACTGCCTTCCCTCCATACTTCTAAAGCTGGGTGACACAGGAAGGGCCAGCATTGTGGGATAGAATTATGGGCCCAGTGTTTTCAGTTAAGGGTTGTACTCTTGTCAGCTGTTACCTGTGTCCATGCTGGCGTGCCATGGGAAGACCAGTATCAACTTGATAGATGCAGTCACTTGCATACTTTGGCCTGAGAATTTTGCCTTAATCGGAACTTCAGTGAGGATTTGATTTAAGGGCTTTTGACTTAGGGTTTCTGTTTGTGTTGAAGACACATTAAAGACATTTATGTGGTTATCCAGGCTGACCTCAGTGTGTAGGGTTCTTCTTGATAGCAGCCCAGGACTTTCATAAGCTGTGCTGCAAAGCATGGTCTTCTGTTTGGGGTTTGGATTTTTTTCCTCTGATTCTGTCTGTATGTCAGTTACTCTGAAACTTCAGGCATCTTGGTATTAGTGCTTTTCATATTCAACAATTTTTTTTTCTTCCTTTTTGCACTCTTAATTGTTGTAGATTGTTCTTCTGCAGCTCAGTCCTAGATATCCTGCATAGATCAGGACAATTTTTTGAAAGAAATGAGGAGTAAACAGAATATAATTTCTGTGGATTAGTACTCTGTTTACTTTTTAAAATACTTATATTTATATCTCTTTGCTCCATTACTATTCTTATTCTTCTTTTAATTTCCTTGAATTTCCCTAACATTTACCAGAAAGCCAAGTGCAATATTGTGCTGGCAGTTTTTACTGTCGTCAGTTGTACCTGTCGTCATTTTCCTGTAACTTTATAAACTTCTAGCTCTTTGAATTTTTTGAATTTTATAATTTTATGGTCTTGAAAGGTAAAATCAAACAACTCAGCCTTAGAGAAAGGAAGACACTTTTCTATTCTTACTTGTAAATCTTGCATTGTCTTTGCCAAAGAATTAGAAAAACTATTGTATGAGAAAACTGAGAACATGGGTACTGAGAGATGGCCTAAAAGACTTTCACCCAAAGGTTAAAGATAGTTGTCTTATAATGTATTTAGCTTGTCTTTGTAGCCTTCAACATCTTAGTGGACATCTTAATGATGCTACATTGTGCATAATTTTTCAACACTCTTATCTTCTATACCTTCTGTTTTATAATTGGTTATCTGTAAGGAAAAACATCATTGTTCTCACCGTTCTGAGGAGTCTTTTTCAGGGCAGCAAAGATATAAGAGATAGAGTGGCTCAACCAAAAATGCTCTGTTGTGCAGGAAACATGGTCCATTTGTAATGTAAATCATTCAGGGTTTTGTTGCATCTTGTGAGATGCAGTGAGTAGGGCAGCAGCTCTCCAGAGTACCAGGTTAGCTCTTTCACATGTGTCAGCTGAGTTCAAGGCTTTTCCTCTGCTTGGAGACCTGGGAAGATAAGTCCTGTGGTGATATGTAACCAAACGGCTACAGACTGTAGAAATACTTTTCTTGCCCCACACAGGATTGTGCATGTGGGATGGTTATCTTAAAAGTCTTTATTGGCTTTATATTCAGATGCCAGAACAGCAAGGGTTTACCTTTCTGAGGCAATTTTTCTGAAATTCAGTGTGACTGGTTATGGCAGTCCTTGATCTGACAGTCTAAAGACAGTATAAAGCTGTGACTTTTCTCTAGGTTTTTATCTTTGTAGGTCAAGTGGTGTAAGAAGTAATTACAGATACACTTTCAAAGGTGATACGAATCCTAAGAAATAATTACAGATACACTTGCAAAGGTGATATGAATTTGTTGCAGTTTAGTCAGTTGCTGTAGTCAAATCAGGTCTTAATTTTTTGTGATATATGAAGATCCACAGAGTCCACCTCATTTATAGATATGGGTGTTGGACCTTTTATTTGTCATCCTTCACCCCCTTGACAAATGACAAAACATTTTATCAGCCAAAATTTTTTTGCTATGCAACAGGGACAGCTCTGAGGAAACAATTCTGCTGGGGACGGTAGTCATCCAGCCACTGCAACTCAGCTCAGACAGGGTGACAGACCTTATGGCCACAAGGTGTGGCAGACTGTCCAAACTGTCCTGTGGTGGAGTAGCAAAACGGGGAGAAATCTCATCTGTAAAAACAGCTTCCCACATGTTTTTACATGAGAGAAATTGCCCTGCAAAAGGAAGTTCAGGTTCTCACCTTATTTGCATATTCTGGTGGGTTTTCCTTGTTTAAATGTGTTTCTGCATTCATTATCTCCTCTTGCCTGATTCTTGTTTAAAAGCAGCTGGGTTAGGTGTTACCAACATTTTAATGTCATGGCATTTTTTTATCTATAGGGCAGCACTCTTCTATTTTTAAAGCTTTGATATGTTAAGAGTGCTTGTGCGTCATCATAGTGTCTGTTTCCTTTCTTAAGGAATTCAAGGGTGATTGTTTATAAATCCTTATAGAACAGTTATTGTTCTTTTTAGCTTTCAAATTGGCTGCATTGAAGAGAGAGTTATCACATGAGCAGACATTCTGACTAACTGGTGTTGTCTGTTTTTTTTAACACTTACTCATATATTGTACACTATTTTGAGTCACAGTCGTTGCTAGTAAGATAACAAAGTTAGATTTGATTTTCTGATCTACTTTGTTTGAAATTCAATATATATTGTGGATTTATATCTTGACCTATCTGTAAATAACAATAGCTACGACTCAGAGCTTGCAGTGATCTGAAAATGTTAATTGTTACGGAAGCTCTTTTTTTAATGTAGACAAAAATCTATTTAGAGTAGATGCTGTGTACAGATCGCAAGTTGTGAAAGCATGAGTTACTGTGCTTCTTTAGCACAGCAGAATTGGTGTATTTTCATGATGAAGATGATGTGAACAGGGATGACCTTCTTTGTGCAAAAAGTATTGGAGTTCTGCCTTTAAAAATAATTGTAGACTGTACGGTTTCAAGGACTGGTGGGAGAGGTATTATGATTAGAAAAATGGGGTAATAAAGGATATGTGAGAAGCAGAATAACCAATTGTTTAAGAAATGAGAATTATCATGCAAAAAATAAAAAATTAACTGTGTTACATGGCACAGTTACGGTGTGCAGCACATCACTGTGCAGTAAACTGTTGCCCAAATGGAACAACTCGGTGGGATCTAAGAAAGGTAGAATGTTCATTTCAATGGACAAGATGCTGGTAAAGAGTAAAGGAGGATTTAAAAGCAGCTTTTAAAAATCCATATTCCAGGAAACAAATCCAATAGAGCATTAGGTCAAATAATGCAGCCTTTTTATCCTACATGTTACAGCCTACAGGAATTCTTGCTTCAAGTCCTCTGAGCTCCTCTTCAGCCACTCTGTGCTAGGAGAATTCCTAATTGGGGTTTGGTTTTCAAGTCTGGATATGGATTTAATATGCAAAGCTGTTGCAATCTGCTCATTAATTCTGTTCAGTGATAACAGTGTTAACCTTGTTTCTAGTCAGCTCTGTGCAGTGCCAGTGAACTGTCACTGCATTTCCTCATATTTGAAAACAAATGGGTTTGCTTTTGTAGTTATGAGAGTCACTTTGGTTTTCTGTTTTGAATACTTGATTGTTTTTAAGACACATTTTCATATTTTAAATGAATTGATATGTAATTAGTCAATTTAAATGAAATCAGTTGATTTTCTTGAAGTGAAATTAATATAACCTCTAACATAGCTGTCAGATGAAAAAATATCTAGGCTGCCTTAACCATAACTGATTATCAGTTGTGCCAGTTTAGGGGAAATACTCTGCCCTGGAAGAAGCCATTTCTATCCAATGCAAAGTTACTTGATGTATTTTTTGAGTTCTCATATCCAGATCACTATCAAAACCAAAGTTGTTTACTTAGTAATAAAATAATCTATTCATTATTTTCGAAGTCATTGGAAAAGAATCCTGTCTTTAAACAATTGAAGGGGGGAAAAATCGTTGTTGTGAACCTTCAACAGAACGAAAACTGTTTTTGAGTTCTGCTTTGTATTGCTATTTTAGGAGGTTTTGAATTGTTACCAAAGCCATTTCAGTTTACATCATCTTCTCGGTAAATTGATAGGGTGACATCCTTAATTTTAACAGATAATTGAAGTTATTGTAAAGGAAAAAAAATCAGGTAATTGCTGACATAAGTGTAAAATTATTCTTTGTCTTAGATCCCAACTTTGTTCGGACTTTTCTCACAACATATAGATCCTTCTGTAGACCTCAAGAGTTGCTGAGTTTGCTAATAGAAAGGTATGCCACTGTTAAAAATACTGTTCTTATGAAGTGTATTTTTTTTCCTTTTTACTTGGAGTGTGTAAGATTCTGGCTTTCCAGTTGGTTTTGAGTCGCTTCAAACACCTTTTAAAAAGTTGTCCAATTCAAGGATTGCCAGTAAAATGTACAAGTTTGTATCCAGAAGCTTGTGCCTGAAATGGGTGTAACAGAGGCCTAGTTCTTACACCCATCTTCTATGCTAGATTTGAAATTCCAGAGCCTGAGCCAACGGAAGCCGACCGTATTGCCATGGAGAACGGAGACCAACCCCTCAGTGCAGAACTGAAAAGATTTAGGAAAGAGTACATTCAACCTGTGCAGCTGCGGTAAGTGCTGCATCCCTGAATTCCTTCTGAAGTACCACCTTTTGGCTGCACTGGCTCTTCGTGCTGCCAGTGGCCTTCCTTGCAGCTGCTTTGGTAGGGAAGGTGGAATGAGCTGTAGCGTATTTATTCATTCTTTGCTTTTGTAGAGTATTAAATGTGTGTCGACACTGGGTAGAGCACCATTTCTATGACTTTGAAAGAGATGCTGACCTTCTGAAACGTTTGGAAGAGTTCATTGGAACAGTAAGAGGTATTTACAATTTCTTAAGTGCTGACATTTATCCTAAAGCATCCCGTTTCTAAGGTATGGAATGTGATCAGTTTTGCTTTCAGGGAAAACAGGATAGACTGCTTGTTAAATACTTCATAAAGAGCATGAAATAAACTTTCATTAAGCCCACACACACACTATTATTCACAATCTGGCTCCTGTTCAGAATAATGATTGTTACTTATGTCAATTGTGAATTTTGTTGTAGAGGGACTGAAATAATGAAAAATAATAAGAACCAAGTAATGATCAGGACAAAATACTTGCTTTGATTGTCATTTTAAACTTAACACAGGGGTAATTTTTGTAAAAGTTGCGTGGTGGAAACCATTATTTCTTTGAAACAAGAGTTTCCAGCTACTTCACAGTGCATATTGGAACTGTAGGACACCTTACCGTTGTGATTATACAGATTTTTCCTGTTTCCTTTTAAATAAAACCAAGACAGACACAGGAGCAATTTGTAGGAAAAGACTATATCAGAGAAGTGCTTAGTGGTTATTTAGCCATTAAAAAGAGGGGAGAATGAGGCAGCTAATACAATGGGTGTTACTGGTAAATTTTCAATGGACTGGTGTGTGAAATTCTTACAGTGCAGATCTAAGAAGGCCTTTTAATTTTATTCTCAGCTTTGATGGTAAATGCAGTACAGAAAGAAGCTTCTCCCTGTTTGTTATTTTGACTTCCTAGGTTATCTGAGGTAATCACCTGCTCTTGCCCAAGCTATAAAGTTCAAGGGGTTTGCAGAAGTGCATTTTGGGCAAAACAAGGTTTGTTCCCAAAAACTCACTGTAAACCCAGAAAAGAAAAAAAAACCACTGAAATCAGAGCAGGAGTCTAATTTAGATGTTCTGGTTTGTGCTTGGGCAAAGTCATGCTCAGCATTGGATGTTGAGGAATTCTTACTGTCTTTGAATACTTCTACACTTGTGTGAGAACGCCAATCCTAAAGAATATATGATTGCTTTAATTTAGTAGGTTTTGGGGTTAAATCCAAAGATTCCTGAGTTATACTGATGTCTTAGGAAAAACAGTATTAACTAAATAGTGATTTTCTATGTGTTCCAGGCAAAGCCATGAAGAAGTGGGTTGAATCCATCACAAAGATAATCAACAGGAAAAAGCAGGCGCAAGCCATTGGGCCGAGCCACAACATCACTTTTGAGAGCCTCCCTCCAGCAATTGAGTGGCACATAAGCAAACCAGGCCACACAGAGACTTTTGACTTGCTCACTTTACATCCCATAGAAATTGCTCGGCAGCTCACTCTACTGGAGTCAGATTTTTACAGGTAACTTTCCTCCACTGAGAAACACGTGGCACAAATCAAAATATTCTTCATGCCTGAAATTGTTTCTGGGGGCTTCTGATGTGAAGCCCCTGTGATTTTCCACAGAAATTAAGGGACTTTACTGGTGTTGTATATTAATTTCCATTTTTGCAGAGGAAGTTCTCTTAAATACAATATTTGTTTTATCCTCCCAAAGTTAATGTGTAAGTGTGTGTGACTGTTGCATATTGTTAATTGTGTTGTGCTCCAGCTTTCTCATGATATTTTCTGAGCAGATCAACCTTTGAGAAGTATGAAAAATTATTAAATCAGTTTTCTTCACATCCAGGTTTGTGTAGCAAGTTAAGGACTGTGTCAGATCTCATCAGCTGTCTGTAAGAAATTATTCAGGCATTGGAAGCTCACGTTTTTGTTACGGTGAATGAGATGGAGATTTCATTCTTCATTTAGATGAACAGAGGTGGTGAAGAGTCACATAGATTATCTGCAGTCTAAAAAAGAAGCATCAAAATACCAGTCATTTAGTCATGAGGGCAGCCTAACGTTGTAGAAGGGATATCTTAAGAATTTATGTCTAGATATGAATTCCAAATTCAGTGAAAATCAAGAGGGTTTGAAAAAATAATACCTTCTTTCCTGCTTTTAGTTACATTTTTTTATAAAACATCTACTTTTCCAGAGCTGTGCAGCCATCAGAACTAGTTGGAAGTGTGTGGACGAAGGAAGATAAAGAAATTAATTCTCCCAACCTTCTCAAAATGATAAGGCATACAACTAACCTAACTCTGTGGTTTGAAAAGTAAGTGACTTTTCCTGAATCTGCACCTACTCCATATCTGAACATTTACAGTCCATTCGCAAGTATACTGTGAAAAATTCTGTTCTGGGAGAATTCCTGTTTAGATGCTAAAACTGGTCCATGTGGGAATTTTAACATAATGGTCTCAGCCTTTTTATTCTTAGAATATTTTCAAATCTTTAAGACATTTTCAGAACTACCTCGAGTAATTTGATCAATCATATTAGTTTGTGTTACAACTTAATATTTGACTTTGGAAACCTCATCAGTGCTTTAACACAGACCCCAATGTTCTTGTGTATTTAGATGCATTGTAGAAACAGAAAACCTAGAGGAAAGAGTAATTGTAGTGAGCCGGATAATTGAGATCCTGCAAGTTTTTCAAGAGCTAAACAACTTTAATGGTGTCCTTGAGATTGTCAGTGCTATGAACTCCGCAGCAGTTTATAGGTTGGATCACACATTTGAGGTACAGTGAAATGTTTTCCGCTTTTGCTATGGCAGTGTCATGCAGGGTACCTTGGCTACACTGAAAGCCTGTCTTGTCAGTAAGCATGTGCCTCCAAGGAGCAAGGAAAGTAAATCCCCCAAGAAATTAATCAACCAGGTTGTAATCCATCCCCACTTAAGAAAGGCATCTAAGGATGGTGGGGCCCTGTCCTCTTCGCCCCTGATTCAAGTACCAGTGGGAGACCATTACTCTCAGTATTGTTGCTGGGCCATGCCTTTATCTTCTCTTTCCAAACAACCTTCTTGATCTCTCTTTTAAGCAAATTCCAAGTCGCCAGAAGAAGATCTTAGAAGAAGCTTATGAGCTGAGTGAGGACCATTATAAGAAATACTTGGCAAAACTCAGGTCCATTAATCCTCCTTGTGTGCCTTTTTTTGGTGAGTACATTTGGTTTGGATGAGCTGTGTCCCATATTAACGTTTGGAAAATATTGAGCTAAGGTACTAAACAGAGTATGAACAATAGAGAGAAAAATCAATTTTAACAGGATAGATGGCTTGGAATTTCAGGTGCCCAGACACAAATATGTGAAAAAAACCCTAAAGTGACTATTCATGGAAGATGTTATTTGCAGTAAAAATAACTGTATCTTCAATATCCTATTTCCATATTTGCTGATTTTTACTTTGAGTGTGATCTGAACTGTTACAACCAGAAATACTCTCAATAGAAGGCAGTCACATTAGAAATATTATTGCCATTGACTGGGAGAGAAAGATCCTCTTCCTCATCAAGGGTTCCAAGAAATACAGCTAGAACCTCATTTCTATTGAAAAGTCTTATTTATATGACTGATACATATGACTATATATATTTTTATATATTTATATTTATAAAGTCTTATTATTTACATATATCTATATGTAGAAACAGTTGGGAAAGCAAGCATCCTATTTATCATTAGATTTAACAGTTCTTCTTTGAAGTAGATTGTTGAAATTTAGCAAATTGTGGTGTTAAGCACATGTCACTCCTGTTCTTAAGCAAGCCATTTAAATATTTGCTGCAGATCAGTTCCAAGTCTGGACAGTGCACTTGTCCAACATAGGCTTCAGGCCAAAACTGAAAGAAAATAGTGTTGATGGCTTTTTTGGCCTTTTACAGATTGGGGAAAGATATACTCCAGAGCTCTGCAAAGAAAGATAAGATCAACTAAGAAACCTTCTGTCCTGCTTCAGAGATGAGTAGAGGTTAGCAGGATCACATGTAAATAGCTTCAGTTATTTCTGTCAAGTCATAATGACAATTCCAGACACATGATCTGTGGAGCGGAGAGCACTTTTTGCTTCCTAATCTCCAATTTATTTGATGCCATTATGAAGCTAGGATAAAACCTGAAAAAAGTTTTTGGATTTAGCTGAGGTGTCTAATGAAGAAGAGGAGTTAAGAGGAAGCACTCCTGTTCAGAGTCCTCTTTTTAGTGTTCAGTTGTGTGAGCTTCCTAAACCGTAGAAAGATGCACAGGCTTTGGGACTTTGATGCAAAAAGGCATATTTCTGGAAAAGGCATGTTAAAATATTTAAATTGTTGCTCTTATTGGAAGATGAGGTGTGATTCTCTTATTGTCCATAACAGAAGAGTTTTGTGGATAATTGCAGTGCACAAATTAAATTCTTTAAGAATTCTGTGTATTCCAATTGTGACTTCCTTGTTGTTTTGTACTCTGTGTTGAAAACTTCTGTGTGCTGTTTAGGGATTTACTTAACCAACATTTTGAAGACAGAAGAAGGCAATCCTGAATTTCTCAAGCGACATGGGAAAGACCTTATAAACTTCAGCAAGAGAAGGAAGGTAGCTGAGATAACAGGGGAGATTCAGCAGTACCAGAACCAGCCATATTGTTTAAGAGTGGAATTTGACATCAGGGTAAGTGACATGATTTCCTTCTGTGGTGATTCTGTCAGCTAACAGACTGTAAGGACAGACTGAATCAGAGATGAGCAGAAGACCTGTCATAAAACCTCCCTTCGGTCTCACTGGAAGAAAGGGCAGAAAGCTCAATGCTTGCAGTTTCTTGGGTTTGTTTCATTTTTTTTCTCAGCTGTTGGGACATTGGTAGATCTTCTTATTGATCAGTGTTAGACAGGAACTGAAACTGGCAGATTCTCATTGTCCTTCACTCAGTTGCAATTATTTGTTCCGTGAGGCCGGTTCTCTTTTCCTCCTCTGTTAACACCGCCTGTATATTCCATGTTTATGTGATAGCACTGTGTTTACACCATGTGTTGATGGTGATGATACTCATATCTTTTTTCTCCTGGTGCTTGCTTTCCTTGGTCTGAGGTGTTGTCTAAGCAGTGTCCTCTCTGGTTGCTTTTCTTTCTTCCTTTTTTCTTTTTTCTTACAGTCTTTTGAGCTGTACTTTCAGAGAGTCACAGGACAGGTTATCTTAAGAGATTCTGCAAGGTTTTTTTTTGATTTGTTCTCTTCAGACTTTGACAGAATGCATTGTGGGAGCAATCTTCCCTGCATCAGTGTAAAGATGGATTGTTTGCAGCTTCTGAAAGTATTTGAGCAAACCTGGTCTGATTTTGCACTGCAGAAAGCATTTATGGTACTTTTACACAGCTGGTTTTCAGGCCAAGCATAGCAGTAGCAATGTCCAGAAAAGGCCTGGCAACAAACAGATTTAATAGCTTAAGTCTGTCATTACCTCTGACTCCAGCATTTTCTCTCTTCTCTTGAACAGTTGTGATCATTTGTGCTGTAGGAACAAGCAGTATTAAGAAGCGTCTTAGCTGACAAGTTGTCTGCCTTTACTGTATTGCAGAGATTTTTTGAAAACCTGAATCCAATGGGAAACAGCGTGGAGACAGAATTTACAGATTATCTGTTCAATAAGTCACTGGAGATAGAGCCGCGGAATGTCAAGCCTCCTCCAAGATTTGTTAGTATTCGATTTTTGTATTTATTTTCCAAAAAGTGCTTACATTTGTCTTTCTTAGATGGCAGAAGTCATTTCAGATCTCTGACTTTGTAACTCCAAAGCTACATTTAAGTGATCCCATGGCCTTTTGGTTTTAGTTGATATTTTCTGTCGTTTCAGCCCAAGAAGTACAGCTACCCTCTCAAGTCCCCAGGTGTTCGTCCCTCTAATCCAAGGCCAGGTACCATGAGACATCCCACACCCCTGCAGCAGGAGCCAAGGAAAATCAGCTACAGCCGCATCCCAGAGAGCGAGACAGAAGCCACGGCATCTGCCCCAAACTCACCCCGGACCCCGCTGACCCCACCCCCTGCTTCTGCCACTTCCAGCACCACCGACGCCTGCAGCGTGTTTGACTCGGACCCCTCCAGTCCTTTCCATACAAGTAGGTGCTCGCAGACAGCATGTGCCAGTCGCATTTTGTGGTGTTAGGCAGAGGAAATCAGGTTTAGCCTTCTGAAGTGACTGTAAAAATCATTGCTTTTGTCTCCTTGCAGCATCAAAAACTTTTGGTATTTCTTACTCTGTTTTTCTTTAAAAAGTTTTTATTGTAAAGGAGAAACTGAAAAGAATTAGGTATGTTAAACAGGGACTGTTACAAGTCTTTGGAGGACCTGTCAAAACCAAAGGCAGAGGTAATCTCTAGGGCCCATATATGTCCCAAACAACTTGTGGGATTTGCTGCCATATATGGATGTGTGAATGTATTTGGTGACTATCTGATGGTGAACAGTGAGAATAAAAAATTAATCATTTGTGGGTGCCTTATTCTGCTGCCTGCAATTCAGAAATGATTCCAGTGTACACGGATGAAATTAATTCAGAACTTAAAATCAGCATTTGCTTGCTTTAAATCCATCAGGACATATCCACACCTCTTTTTCTTCTGTCTTTCCCAACATACAAGGAAGATCATATTTTATGGTGTGCCCTCAGTATTTAATAATGGATATAGGCTCCTCTCACATATGAGGGTTTTCAGAGGTTACTCCTGTGTTCATCTGGTTGCTACAAGGAGGTGAAATTACTTCCTAAATGCAGAAGTTCCTTAGCAGAGCAGTGCCATTGCTGAGTATCCAAGCCAGGTCTTCGGAAGTCCTCTGGAGAAGAAAGGATTTCTTTGTTGTTGGGTCCATCAACTGCAGGTTTAGGATATTGTTTTAGTGCTGTTGTGACATAAGATCAAGTTTGTGGTGTGGTTTTGGTCTCAAGGATTACTTAAAGAGAATTCAGGAGCTAATGGCCACAGAGATCTTTGCAGCTCAGAAAAGCAGTTTATCTGGTAGCTGCAAGTTAGAGGCTTGTTTTGTTGTCTTTATTTACCACTTCCTTGATTCATTATGCTATTTATGAGCAATTTCTTTATTATTTATGGCACCTCTATTGACAGCAGTATTGAGCTAAAAGTTTATCATTATCAATTTTTTTAATGTCCCTTAGGATCTGCTTCTGTGTCATCCATAAACTTTGCCAAAACTTCAGATGATGCTCCTGTCCCTCCTCCTGTTCCTCCACGAAGAAGACCAGAATCTGCTCCAGCTGAATCCTCCCCATCAAAAGTAAGCAGAAAATAGGTCATTTGTTTTTCTGGGAGAAGTGAGGCAGATATGATAGAAAAGTAACTCTTAAAGACAGTGCAATTATTTTTTGAAGAATTGTGCGTGGAAGAGCAAGCAGCCATGTATTTCAAGCCTTCACAGCTCTGCCTCGCTATGTCTTGATTTCAAACAAATGAAAACAGATGGGACCTAAATTTAGGGTTAGAAATGTCTCATCTACTGATGTGCTATGCTCAGGCCGTTGCATTGCCTGTGAGAACTTGAGGCTTCAGGCAGATATTTCTATTAATTGTTCCAGAGTATCATTTTAGGATATATGAATAAGAGTAAGAACTGATGAACAGTAATGATGGAAAGTGCTGTACACAACTCTGTCCTCTGGAAAGTTTCACCAGGATATTTGACCCTGATGCTGTGGTGCTCAAGTGCTTGCTTTCCCCTCTTGCTTACCCATCCTGTCTGTCTGCCTGCTTAAGCCATTGCTACATTTTCATTTTGCATTTGTCTGGCAACTGGGATCTGATCCAGCCTTGTTGCAGACAGTATCAAATTTCACCTGATTTCAGTGGAAGCTCAGTTGTGACTTCAGATTTGAAAATCCCACTCAAAATTACTTCAAAGCAGATATGTCTTTGAAGAGAGCTTATAAGTGGCTCTTCAGCAGATATTTTCAGACTACAGGCGACTGTTTTGTCAGTCAGCAGAATTTAACACATCACCAAAATGTATCTGAAATCCTGCCAAAATGGATTTGAAAATGTTGTGTACATGGTAGGGTGTTGGAGATCAGTTATCCTGTCACTATGGTCTGCAGCTTGGTAACTGTTCACTTCCATAATTCTGACTACTTAATTCCATCTTCTGAGCATAGTTTCTTTTTTTCCCTGTTCAGCATCATCAGCCTCTCCTTTTTCTCATTTTCTTGAAGAAATATCTGGTGTCTTAACCCACTCCAAGTGCTTGTTACTGGGGAGGTGGTGGGAGATATCCAAACATTCCCAGCAAGCAGACCTGGAACTAGCATGGAAATTGTTGCTTTGACCATTCTTTGCCTTGCCCTTATCCCTCTCTGTGCATCTTCATTCCTTCCATCCTTGGCTGTTCACTCATGTGTTGCTGCACCCCTGCTAAGAGGAATCTGCAGTGCAGGAGGGGGCTTCTGTTTCACAGCAGGATCCTGTGCTTTGCTGCCACTTTGGAATTTTACTGACTGAAATGTTTGTGTACCTCAGATTATTTCTGCACACCTGGACAACCCACCAGCAATCCCTCCTAGGCAGCCAACCTCTAAAGTGTATTCTCCAAGGTACTCAGTGCCTGATCGGACCTGCATCTCTGAGTCCTGTGTTATCACTGCAAACCCTCCCGAGTTACCACCACGGGAACCTGTGCGAACTCCAGATGTTTTCTCTAGCTCACCACTACACCTCCAGCCTCCACCCCTGGGGAGAAAAAGTGAACTTGGTAACACCTTTTTCCCGAACAGCCCTTGTCCATTCACACCCCCTCCCCCCCAGACACCTTCTCCACATGTAGCACGGAGGCACCTGCCATCACCGCCTTTGATACCGCAGGATGTGGACCTCCCTTCTGTTGCTGGACCACCTGTTCCTCCACGACAAAGCACTTCTCAACATATCCCAAAGCTTCCTCCAAAAACTTACAAAAGGGAGCACACGCACCCGTCGATGCATCGGGATGGGCCACCCTTGCTGGAGAATGCCCCCTCCTCCTGAACTGTCCCTCGCGCTGGGAGTCACATTTTCCTGGTGCTATGTCTGTTGCTGGCAATGGATGCACTGAACCTGGTGGTGTCAAGGAATTGGGATGTGTATGCCAAACACTAAGAACTCTCCAATGTGTTGGAAATGTAGTATACAGAAATGGAATTGCAGAGACAGACTTTCTAGTGGAAAACCTGGTTAACTTGCTATTCTTGTTTTAGTATGCAGGACACTGTTCTAAAGTAATTGGACAGCTGATTGTACCAGAAAACAGTCTGGAGAGACTTCTTTGGCCAATGAGCAGAGACTGTGTTTGTGTAATGATCGATCATGTCCAGTACAGGAAGGGAAAACAGTCTTGTATCCATCAGTTCCATACAGTGGCACAGTTTTCAGAATGAAAACATTATGCACTTTTTTAAAATCTCAAACAGGGAACTTTATATCCTCCTTAGTTTTCCTTTGCTTTACTTACTCCCTGCTTTAAAATACCTTCCTAAAATTATGAGAAGGACTGTGAGGAAGATCTGTGGTACCTAACCAAGCGAGAATTAAGGCAAAGCACTGTATTGCGGTCCTGTTTACAAGTTGTTACAATGAGTAGTAGGGGGTACCTAGGCTTCACCAAAGAGGTACTTTATTATTATTTTCTGAAATACTGTGGTGCCAGTTCAAAAATAAATTTTTGCCAGGAAGCATAATGTCTAATTATTGCTTTCTTTAGATAGAGAGGATGAAAGTCTTACATGATTGAGGTGACAGCGAATTCTTTTTTAAAAGCAGCACTATCATCTGAAGCAAGTATACTACATTTAGAAGACTGTTAATCTCTGCTAGGTTATGTCATTCTTTTTAAGGTTTACTGATAGTCCATTTCATGGCTACTAGCTATTCTTTTTCAGTCATGCCATGAAAACAGTCACTTGTCAACTTCCATAGCTATTGTCATGTTTTACTAACAATAGATTAATCAGCATACATAGAACTGCCTTGCGGTTGCATAAATCGTGTGTATATAGTGAATGTTGCATAAATATACTGCAGATTGTTTTTAATTTAATTGAAATAAAGATAAAGATATGTTTGGCTGACATACGTTAAATTATTACATGGACAAATGTTCAACTTAGTTTTTCAGTTAAGCACTGAGGGGGATAAAAGCCCATCTTGTGGTACATATTTTTCCTAGTTCAGTATATGTGTTCTAGTAATAAGAGACTAAAGAGGTGTTTTTGGCATATTACAAAACAATAATTCAGCAATATTTGAGAGGCTGGGTTACTCCCAAAGTGAATTATTATACTTTATGAAGTGTTTCCCACATCGTGTACGACACATGTTAGAAAAAAATCAAACTTATATTAATCTTTACAGTGGCTTTCTCTGGCCAAAATACACATGACAAAACAGGAATGTTGTAAGTATTCTGACATGGTTTATCCATAAGCCTGCATGCTGCTCTTCGACTCCAGACCAGACTGAGACAGTAATGGATGACAGTTGTTGAAGAAAAGGAACTCTGTAATGTCCTTTGCAAGTAGGTATGTGAAGCATAAAGTGTCTAATCTTCAGTCCATATGGCTCATGGGGCAAGTAAAATTCCCTCACATTTCCTCTTTGGAAGAAGAATCTCAGGATCTTGGAAAGTTGTGTGTCTTAAAGATGCTGTCAGTTGAATGATGGCAGAAGTCACCTTTTTTAATGCTTTCAGCAATGCCGTTGGTCAGGACCTTTTGATCCTTTAGTGTGGTCATTACATTTGGAAAGCATTTCATCAACAGGAATGGCAGTTTCCACCACAGTCAGATCTTGAGACTGTCAGTTGTATTCCTTCTTAGATGTCTTTAACAATGTTGTTTTGAAACATTTTTTTATGGCAGAAGAAAAAGTGAAGATCTTAAAACCTTGGCCTTCAGAGGACAACATTATGTGGGAGCTTTATAAAAACTCAAGCCACGGGATGTATAGGTTAGGTTATGGGTTCTTTGGATGAAAACACCACGATGGACATGCTGTTGGCAGTGTTACCTAAGTTATTAGCTCCTCAGTGGGTTACCAGGAAAACTCCATAAATTGAGACTTTCTGATCTGTATTTCTTCTTCAGCACACTTAATCTGTGCTGTTGTGCAGCGAAGGCAGAGCAGGCCACCCAGTGGTCAGGTTGCTCTGTCAGGAGAGACCTCGCATGGCTTCTGCTCATTAGCAGATTTCCTAAATGTCAGTAGGTTTCTGCTTTCCTTTGTGAAATGGGGAATGCTGTTCCCTGTTTGTGGTTGAGGATAAAAGTGCTTTCCTGGTGAGGTACTTGGACAACAGGTGACAACGGTCACCATGCAAGAACCTAAAGTAAACATTCTTTGGAACCCAGGGGTCAGTCACAGTGCACAAATCATGGTGTTGACTCCGTTGCAAACAAGAAGGACACGGTCAGAATCAAACCTGTAGCATTTAGGAGTTGAATACAACTGCTAAGCTACTGGTTTGTGTCACGGCAGCTCTGTGTTAATAATTTCTGATCTGAAATGGCTTCTTCTTTGAATCATGTTTGCATTAGTGACAATACTTTTCACATAGAAAATTAAATCATTTTAATGATGCTCTGTCTCCTTTGTAAAATGACCCTGATTTGGTCTGGTGTGGCCTGGGGTGATGATGTGACCTGGACAATGAAATGTGGTTGTGTGGACGCCTGGAGAGTTGCTGTATTAGTGTAAAGAGCTGATCTATGGCTAAAAGTCAGCCAAAACCACTGCAAACTGTGCAGGCAGGGTTATGTAGCAGAACTTCATAGGTTTATAAGAAAGATGGGGACAACCTTTTTGGCAGGGTCTCTTGCAATAGGACAGAGGGTAATGGCTTTAAACTAAAGGAAGGTAGATTTAGACAAAATACAAGGAAAAAGTTTTTTACAATGGGTGTGGTGAATGACTGGCACAGGTACCCCAGAGGTATACTACCCTGGCACATTCAAGGTCAGGCTGGAAGACCCCTGAACTCTAGGTGAAGATGTCCCTGCTCCTTGCAGGGGGTTGGACTAGATGGCCTTTAAAGGTTCCTTTTCAGCCAAGACTGTTCCATGATTCTGTGGTGATTTTGGAGGTGCTGAGCATTTGCTTCTGTTCAGCTGCTGTGTGGAAAGTTGCTGTTGTGCTGCCTGGTGACCCCATGGTGATGCTCCGTTGTGATGGCAGTTCAGCAGCCCCTGCAACAAACTTGTCTGCTAATGGGGAATATTGTCTTCCTTCACGGTTGATACCACGCAAGCATTGGAGTGCTCCATCCTCATTTTCCAGTGTGGGCAAACCTGCTGCTCTAATGTGCCTCTCTTAAATCAGGAAGGGAGAGGTCTCTCTCAGGAAGAGCATGCTAATAGACGGGATTTAGATCCAAGTTTTAGAGTGACATTGTGGGATATTTAATTATTTGTCTTTTGTGTGTGTTTTAAATTAGATTTGCCCAGTGATATCACTGGAAGTAGCACTGTTGAACATAGTAGATTATTGTGCTTCATGGAAAAGATTTTTGAATTGTCATTTCTAAACCCAGACAATACATAGGTGAAATCTTTCTTCAGGAGAGAAACCTGTGGCCTCACACAGGTGTGAAAACAAAAATGCTCTTATTTTGTAAATTCCATTCCTTATTTTCCATTAAAAAAACCCAAACCACCCTTAAATGCATTTTCTGTCCGCTGAGAGCAAATTTACCTTTTGTGTTCAGTGGAAAATAGTGTATTGTGAGGGAAACTTAAGTAAAGAGTCAGGTTTTTTTCCTTACTTTCTAGCCAGCAAGTGTAAAATCCTGTACTGGGTGGCTGAGAAGTTGAAAGGGAAAAATAAAATAAAAGCCCTTTTGCCAGATGCATGACAGTTTTAGCTGCCAAAAGTGCAGAACATTTGTAATATTTTTTAAAAAAAGGTAAACGACGGTAGGTGATCAAGGGCACATGTTACTGGAATTGCTTTGGACAAGTTTGTTGCATCTAGTCCAGAGTAATACTTTTTTGTTTTGACTCTAGGATGGCTGACTTAATCAGGGAGTGTAGCTGTGGAGAGGTGTGGTCTAGAAGAGTCTAAGGAGATGAAGATCTGTCACAGTGAGCTGCAGCAACAACAGGATCTTGACTAGAAGCCTGGCAAGTGACTCAGCTGAGTTCTGCGTAAAAATCTTAGAACCTCGTGTAGGGAACAGTCAGCTTGCATGGCCAGACTTGTAAGAATACAGGATTGTCTAAGTAATGTTGTCTCAGAAAGGGACCAGAGAAACATCTGTTTCTTTTAATGGATGCA
The DNA here is from genome assembly GCA_013397075.1 of Rhabdornis inornatus. Taxonomy (NCBI): domain Eukaryota; kingdom Metazoa; phylum Chordata; class Aves; order Passeriformes; family Rhabdornithidae; genus Rhabdornis; species Rhabdornis inornatus. Next base: position 54,850 of record VWZS01003070.1, on the reverse strand, counting down.
AACTTCTGGTTGACTCAGTACAAGAGGCAACAGCATTATTTAAAGGCAACGTTTATTTGGCACAGGAAGAAAAATAATCCAGAGCATACATGTACACTAAAGATGGATTTGAAATGGATCCTGCAACAGGTTGTGCGTGTGTGGTGCTGAGCATCATTCATTCATATTATTTACATTTGCAGATTCTGAGCAGGTACAAGGACATCTCAAGTGGTAAGTATAAGCCTGGAAGTAAGAACTCATAGAGAAGCAGAAAGAAATAACCTTAAGTTCTGGCTGTGCCTTAAATCACTAAAATAGAAGCTGAATCCACATGCATTTTACAAGCAAGGGTCTGCCTCTTTGGAAGGCTTTCTTCACCCAGGAGATGTTAGCAGGTAGATTTTTTTCCTTTGTCCTGTTTCTATCCTGGTATCTGCCTGGCAAATATGAAAAGCAGGTTTGTTTCGTGAAGGATAAAAGTGTCATTACATACATGAGACCAAAACCACAAGAATCAGAGTCCTTGACAGCATCAGTGCATTACAATGGACATTTGTCCATAGTGATACAGCTCTGGTTGCATGGACAAACAGTTCTGTCTGTGGCTGATTCCTGTGCAGAACAAATAGGTTTTGCCAATGCTTCAGTTACAAGTATCTGTCTCTTCCTGCGTAATTTCTATCCTGGCCCTGCACAGTCTTACTAAAAGCTGCCAAGTCCTAGGAACTGTCTTTGTGATTCAGTGGCTGGTCAGCATGGAGCGGCCCTGACTGGAATGGGACAGGGAATTTGTAATTTTATGAGGATATGAGGGAAAGGGAAGGAGATGGAAGGGGATTTTTTTTGCCATTAAAAGCCTTACATTAAAAAAAAATATCTTCCCATAGTAGTTTCCAAAATCTAGGGGAGGAAAGTATGGTACTTCTTTCCTTTTTTTAAGGAGAAGTGGATATTTGTTTCATTAAAATCTATGGGAGAGGGACCAGCTAAAACATTTTAGTCTTTGGGGTTTTGCTTGGTCACATTCTTGAAACGTTGGGAAAACCTTGACTGCAGTAAAGGATGGGCTTTGTCTGTCTGGATAGCCCTTTTCACACAGGCCTTTTCACCCTTTGCCTCCAGCAGAGGGGGAAAAAGCAGGTGGTAGATGCAGGTCAGTCAACATTGGAGAGCTCTGGGCCCTGCATCTGCAGCAGGTATTGGCCACTGCTCTGCACTCCCCTATCCTGCTGCCACAGCCAGGAGAGCCATGCAGAATGGTGGGTGCTCTTCCCTTGGCCCCAAAATCAGCCACCCTTGTGCTGACGTGGGGAGTCCCAAGCCCCCAGTGTCACATTATTTCCCCCAAGGCGTTGCTGTTGGTCCCATGGAGACAGTTCTCAACTTTGTAAGGTGAAGCTATCCTTTAGACAGACCAGTGTCACAGGCTTGTCAAAACAAGGTGATAAAACCATAGTTGCTCTTGAAACTGCCCTCAGAACATCCCAGCTCCAGGTGACAGCCGAGCTCACCAGTACTGCACTGGTAACACCATTGTGCCAGTGGTGCTCTTGGTGCTGGTGTGTGACACAGGTATCACAGCAGAGCTTCTCTCAGTCTTCTGCAGAGATCAGAGTTCCTGAGCGTTTGTCATGTCCAGGTGTGAGGAGGGTGGCCTGTGCGTGGCCTCGTTGATCTGTCCTTGCACAAGAAGGAGGGCTATGACTCTGAACATGGTGCACCATTGACTTTCCTGCCCTAGTGCCTCCATTTTTAGCTGGAAGAACCTTCCCAAAGCTGCACGCGGTGGGGCTTGTGAGGGTGTGAGGCCAAAGAGTTAGCAAAGCATATTCCAGGTGTGTTACAGACCAGGAGCCAGGACACTGTTTGGCACTACCAGTGCTTGCATTGATCCACACTGGGGATAAGGTGGGGAAGAGTGTCTCTTGTGGCCGGCCCTGGACCCTGCTTGCATCACCTGCCTGGAGACACAGGCGATTCTGAGAGCAGAAGCAGTGATTCCTACAGCAGGATGCAATTCAGGAAAACAGCATTCGCATAGGAGGTGAAATAGGATTTTGGGGAGTGATGGAAGTTCAAAAGGAAGGATGTTGCTGATTAGGCAGTGCAATGCTCCGGTGCTTCAGCTGATGCTTCTTAGACCTTCTCAAACCACCTGGGTAATGCCAGCTGGCCTCCTGGAATATATCTTTGATGGTGAGATTTTTTGGAAAGCAGAGGAAAGAAGGGAATTTTAGACTTCTGGCCAGGGTGCCAGGGCTGCAAAAGTAACCTTTCTGTCGTGGGTGAGCCCAAATATGACCTGCCTTGAGTTTGGAAGAGCAAAGATGTATGGCAAATCAAGCAGTTTTGGGGGATGAGGGGGAGGAGAAGATATTAGGGTTTGGCCAGAGCTTTCCAAAACTGAGGGAAGTTCAGTCAGATAGGGATGAAAGCTTGCAAGTTCCTGTGCTTATTGGACCTGCTGGTTGAGCTCCACTGCAACCCAAAGCCTGGCCCTGCCCTGTGCTAGAAAGAGCAGGATGCATTTTTAAGGCAGTTGAGAGTCTCCTCTCCCCCACCCTCCACCCTTTGTGTTAGTCAGGAGGATACTGGGGCCTTGCTGTCTGTCTCCACCCTCGGGGACCTGGGGAAGCACTGCTGTGCTTTGGCTGTGGCCTGCCTTTCTTGGGGCTGCTTATTTCTTTTTGAAGAGCTTGCGGAAGGAGCTCCGGAACCCCCCCTTGGGCTCGTGCCGCGGGTTGTGGTCGCTGAAGGATGTTTGCTCATTGTCATCCTTCTGGCAGAACCTGGTGTTGTCTTCTGCATGGAGCTCCTAAAAGGGAAAAGACAATTTAACCAGCATTTGCAACCTCACATTCTTGTTCCCTTCTTTCTCTGTTTCTCTTTCTGTGCTAGGAGGGACGTGTTGGGTGAGGAAGCGCTGACAAGGCTGGGAAACAACACTGCAGAGAGCTTGTTGCTGGCTCTAAGGCTGAGGCAGTGACAGGAATAGAAGGATAAGCATTGTTAGAGGGAACTGGAGCCTTTCTTACTAAGTTTTTTGTCTAGGAGAAGCTCACTAGCTTCTTTTGTCAGTGAGGGAGCAAGCCTGCTTGGGCAGCTGGGAGAACTTCCCACACTCTCCTTTCTCCCAAGGGCAGGGAGGCATCAGGCTTTGGAGCTGTGATGAGGTGTGAAAGACTCTTCTGCTGGCTCTGCTGCTGCATGGTTTTATATCTGTGGAGCACAAGGCTTCATTAGCACACACACCTTGTGGTAAATGGGCCACTAAAAGATCTGTCTCTCTTTCAGGAGAGTGCAAAGCTACTCTCAGCAAGACTCTGGACAGGACCCTTTTCTCCAATTCTGCCCACCACTGCCATGGTGATTTCCTTTGCACTGTGGAGGAGAACATGTCCTGCAGTTCTGGACAAGCTCCACATCTGCACCCTGCTGTGGGCCATAGTTCTGTGCAGGTGAGTGCCAAGGAGTTCATAGGCCCCTTTCTCTGGGGTGCCTGTGTCCCCATGGCTCTTCTCCCTCTGCTTCATCATCCCTGTTCAACCACCTACCACTTCCTTCACTCACTAGGCTTTGTTTTTTCTTTTCTTTTGAAGTTTCCTTGCTGCCTTTTCAGTCAGGCTGTTGGAACCTACTTCCCATCATCATTTGCATCCACAGTCTCCAATCTGAGCACCTCAGAGCACCCTTGGACTCCACTTTCTTGGCTGTGACAGCCCAAAGCTGACTCTGAACAGTCACTGCAAACTACAGAAACATTGCTCCTGCAGGACCTGGTGTCCCTGAAGGGTTACAGTGCTGTTTGCCGTGTTCCATCTGAGGGACACAATTGCTGGGCTCTGACTGTTCTCACACAGACTTTGGCATGGGTCTGTACAATCCAAGCAACAAATACAGGTGAGACAAAACCTATGGACCAGATCCCTGCTGGTGTAAATGGGCTGAGCTTGTCCTAGTCATGCTGGTTTACATTGGCATGACTTACCCAGCACTCCTCACAGCAGGTGGAAGGGAAACAGAGCACCTGTTTAACTGGGTGCCAACCACAGCACTAATTTTGAACAGCTTTGTGTAAACTTTGTGACCTGCTCAGAACATTTACCTGGGGGGGGGGGAGCTCAGTGACAGGTGGAGACACACAAGAGGCTACCTTGTCTCAAGGGTGTTCTAGCTCAGCCAGCTGTGCACCTCAACCCCGTGCTTGTCCCTGGGGAAGATGTGTGTGAAAACAAGCTGTCTTGACCCTCCCTTGGACATGTACATGCAGTTGAGGACTTGGAATGTGTGAGCTTGAAAGCTGTTTTGGCATGTTCTACTCTAACTGTATCTCAGATCTTTCTCCTGCTGCTGCACCACCATGTGCCATTTTTTTTCCTCCTCCTATTTAAGCCTCCTTACTTCCAAAAAGCTTGGTTTTTCACCCGCTCCTCTCTGTGGGGGGAAGTAGCTCCTTTGGGAGCTTCGAGATGAGGCTGAGATCATGTGAGGCGGAACATTCCTGTCCTGCTTCTGCTGCAGACGGCTCCCACTGCTGCTCCGTGTGCTGTAGAGTCTGGTGCTCACGCCCTCCGCACTCCGTGGCAGCTCCTTCAGTGACCTGCTCAGCTGCTTCCCTTTGCTGTGGAACATCTCACGCTTGTAGGTGCTGCTGCTCACGGGAGTGCAGCTCTTAGGCAGTGGCTGCAAGGCGTGGTCTGTCCTCTCCGGTTCTGATGTGAAGTTCACAGGCCTAAGGAAGCAAATATCCAAGCTGGACTCAGAAGAGGCTGGGGAGCAGTTCTCAAAGAGAGCGAGGTTTTGGAAGGTGTCATCTTCGTAGGGACCTGGCATGGTGAAAACCTCCCCAGGGTAGTCAAACTCTTCGTAGCTTGGTGCAAAGTTCCTGGCATCCTGCAGCAGTTCCACAGAGGTTCTGATGGCTCTCTCAGCGTTCCCCACCGCGTCAGCTGGTGGCGCTTCGTACTCCATTTCAGGGATGGATTGCAAGGGGGCTGTCAAGGCCTTGAGTTCCTGCTCTGTCAGCTGAGAGGAGGCAAGGATGTTCTCTGGCCTCTCGTGTTTTCTGCTTTCCATCTCCCAGTCAGGGGGCTTTACAGCCTGGATGTTCTCCATAACAGTTGGCTGGGGCTTCTTCATCTGCGGCATCAAATGCCTTAAAAATAAAAACCAAACCAAAACAAAAAAACAGACGGAAGTGGAATACTAAAGGATAACAGAGACAGCATGACAAATCCCCCTCACTCCCTCAGCCCTATTATGTTGATTTTATGGCCAAAAGGTACTCTCCTATCTTGGAGAACAGTAACAGAGGTGTCTCTTACAGAAATTGCCTGGCTGGTTAGGAGGACCAAACTTGGAGAGACAGAATTGCTTATCCAATAGCTTTGGCTGACTTTTATACTCTACAACATCAAATTAATAGAAACTGAGATGAGAAGCCAGTTGCTCCATCTCTCTCCTGTTCATCTGCATTTTAGATTCTAACTTTCCTTCTCTCTCTGTAATGTAGGAGCTGTGCCTCACTTTCCTGTGGTCTGGTTGTCTTTTCAGGTGGACTGAGTTTCTCTCTTGGGTAAGGTGACTCTGTCCTCAAAATGTGTCAGGAGTACTTGGAGGGCTCCTACCCTCCTTGTGTTCCAGCTGAGTCTTCAGTTCAGGATGAATGTAGGGGTGGTGCCAGCTGAGGCTACCAAGGTGGAGGCCTGGAGCAAACGGTCTGTGAGAGGAGGGAGATTGGTTTGGGCAGTCTGGGGAGAAGGAGGCTAAGGACTGACCTATACCACTGCTAACAGAGTGGATTGGGAATGATGCAGCCAAACTCTTGTTAGTATCAAATGAGATAAGAAAGCACAATGGCAACAAATTGCTGGCATAAGAATAAAGGTAAGTCTAGCGTGCGTCTCTGATCATCATCTCATTTGGCACCTGTCAGGCTGAAAATAGCCAAAGGGGAACCATATGAGGAGCAGCTGAGGTCACTTGGTCTGTTCAGCCTGGAGGAGACTGAGGGGAGACCTCACTGCAGTTTGCAGCTTCCTTATGAGGGACAGCAGAGGGACAGGCACTGATCTCTTCTCCCTGGTGACCAGTGACAGGACCTGAGGGAATGGCCTGGAGTTGTGTCAGGGGAGGTTTAGTTGGATATTAGGAAAAGGTTCTTCACCCAGAGGATGGTTGGGCACTGAACAAGCTCCCCAGGGCAATGGTCACAGCACTAAGCCTGACAGAGTTCAAGAGGTGTTTGTACAGCGCTCTCAGGTGCTTGGTGTGACTCTTGAGGATGGTTCTGTGCAGGGCCAGGAGTTGGACTCAATGATTCTTGTCCTTTCCAACTCAGAATATTTTGTGATTCTGTAAAGATTTCCAGGTGCTACCAGTAGCCCTGTTTGTCTTGACTTAGTCTTGTGTCTTTTAGAACCCATTTTACACTTGTATCTTGTGAAAGCGAATCACATCGTTCAATTATGTGCTGTATGGAAAAGTATTTTTCTTCCTGCTCTGAAATCTTGGTCTTATTTCCCAGCTCTTGTAATGCTGACAGTGAATAAATGCAGAGTGTTACTGTGCACACCACTGTCAGGCCTAAACAAATTCATGTCCTCCCTGACATACTGCCTTAGCAGGTAGCCCTGGGTAGAGCTCTGAAACATTCCCTGCTTGTAAACCACATGGTAGGAGATAGCAGGATGGAGCCAGCCCTTCATCTCTCTATTCATATACAGGGAGTGGTTTTGGAAATGACAGCCTGTAGCTGCCTGGTGTCACTGGCATGGTGTGGGTGAGGAGAGAGTTTTCAGACTACTTTGAAAGCTGCCCACAAGGACAACAGGCTTACGGGGTGGTTGTGCCAGAGGAAGGTGCTGCTGGGAATGACTGTATGGCCTCTTCAGTGTGGATCCCACTGTCCCGCATTGATGCTGCACTGGGTGTTGGAGAAACCTCCTGGCTTGTACACTGGGAGGTGAGACCTTTGTACAGCTTCACCAGGGATGACCTGAGGGAGGAGAAATCCATCGTTGGGCTAAGAAATAAGGCAGAGAATGAGCACGAGCATGTAGAATCACAGAAAACAGGACTGGGAGTGACCTTAATATTCTCATTCACCTCTGCCCACCCCAAGAAAGAGCCTGTTGCACCTAGTCTGCTCCAGCCAGCAGGGCATCCTACTTTCTGTGGTGTTTTTAACACCTCTCCTGATAGCAGTCCCTCCCCAGCAATCTGCTCCAGCCCTTTACCACCCTCCATAATTGGAAGCTTCCCTTGAAATTTGGTCTTGTCCTACTCCTCAGGTAAATCATCACAAGGAGTAAAGGCAACCAGATTCTGATTTTAGTAAAAAGCCTTGATTTCAAGGTATTGTTCAGAACTGCAACTTGAGAATCTACATTCAGGGTAATTTCTGTCATAGTTCATCTCAAACAGGTTATGAGAGGCTTTTGTTTCTCCCACCTCCTCCCCCAGTAAAATAAGATAACACCATTATTTTGGAGTCTCAGCCCATAGGGGAAACAGTCCTCACCCTCACCAGGGCCTGGAGCTGCGCTGCCAGAGCTAAATCCCCATGTGTTTTCCCACTGGGGAGTGACTTTGCCACCAGCATAAGGAATCAAATGATTCCATGAAACATATGGCTGCTATGTTTAAAAGGATTTTGAAGTGATTTTTCTTTCACTCTGAGTTAGGAAGAAGGGCCCGCCCCAAATCTGACCTCGGTTTGGAGGGCAAGTGCCAATAGTTGTTCTCCAGCGTTCAGATGCAAAGGGCTTTGTTTTATTTCAACAGAGCAATGTTCCTGTTGATCTTGCCTGGACCTAAGCCTCGTGTTTGCCAGGCTTCCCCCACCCCTCCCTTCCCTGGTGACAGAAATGAGCTGATGTTGTGCTTACTTCTTCAGCTTTTTCCTCTTCTGTATCAGCAGGTCTTCATTGCATTGGAAGAGGAGACTGTAGTGTGAGATGAAAACCCGGAGGCGCTGCACACACACCAGCAGCAGGTAATAGTCAGGGTGCTCTTGCTCCGTGAACTTCAGGACATTCTGAGGCACAGAGGAGAGCAGGCTGTTTGGAGGCTGTCCTGACCCTTTCTGGGGAGAAGGCACTATTGGAACCATGGATTAGGGCTCTGGAGTGCTCATGGCACTGCCCTGGGGGAGCTTTTCTAGGCACCGTGAGTTTCTGAGGGACTGGGATGGGGCCTGCCTCCCACTAGTCCAGTGCAAATTCACAAGGAACCACTGTAAATGTAATCATGGGATGTGTGGGTGATGCCCTAGTTGAGTTTAGCTTTGGGTGAATAAACCAGTATTTTGATTTTCTAGGGCTTGCTTTCTGTGTATTTGCCTTGTCTGAAATGTTTTAGTACAATTCAGATAAGCCTTCTGTGAACCAGAACTCTTTTTATCAGCCATCTCTCTGTAGGACAAGTTGTTGGGCCCTAGGAGCCCTCTCAGATGTGTCCCATCTCTGGCCTCTTGTTTTCTCAGAGCAGCAGACTGCAGAGCCTTTGGCTTCTCAGGGCACAAAAGCTGTTTCTGTCAGCTCAATTGGAGAAACTGGCAAATATAAGCAAGCTTCATGGGAAAAAGATTAAACTTAACCTATTGTTAGCTGGCTTTCCCTTCCAAATTTTTTTTTTCTTCAGAGGACCCACTGGGTTTGTCAGGACCATGTACCTGTACAGGCCCAAATACCAGCTCTGAGTTAAAAGTCGCCTGATGTGATAAGAGTTCAACAACACAGTTTCCATCCTGTGGAATGGGATGGGGGTAGGGGCCCTACCTGTAGATGAATAAGGTATTCAGGGATTCGCTGGACTATGTGAAAGAAAAGAATGTAGAGATCAGACTTGATTTCTTCTTCTACCTGAAATAGAGAAAGCGACTTAAGAGTCTTTTCCACCCATAAAACACGTCTCCTTCCAGATGGTTCTGTGGTTTAATGAGTAGTTATGCTGTAAGGAGCTACAACAGTTCACAGAGGCACACCAGGCATTTAGGTTGGGGATTATCTACACGGGACACTCAGCCTAATTAATTAGGGGGGCACGTGGAAAGTGCACTAGTTAAGTTTCAGTGAAACCCCAAGAAGACACTGTTGTTCAGAATGAAGTTCTTAGCTGAGGTTCAAATTAATTGAACAAAATGAGATTGACCTCTAAATTAAAATATCTTGGAAGCAAGCAAATGTAGTTCAGTTTTGCACTTTAAACTACCTTTATATTTAACTTTCCAAGTTTAAACCAAGAATCCAGGACCAAATAGCTGAAGCTGAAAGTGAAGACTCTTTTCTCTAAAAAGGACTCCATCATTCTGTTTGGATGAGTCCTCCATTTTCCAGAAGCCAGTTCCTGGAAAAGGTCTGGATAGCATGTGCATAGGCAAGCTTTTGGGGGGTTTAGTCTGAGACATTGTTTCATGGCACAGCAGAAAAACAGCTTTGGTTTCAGACAATGAGGAAGGTGTTAAGGCTGTCTTTTGTAGGTGCCTGTCAGCTATGGCAACCTCCAGGAAACAGAACAAGTGGATTGGCAGGAGAGTCCTATCATGGGTAAGCAGAACAGGAAGAGATCCAGGCTTGCATGTTGCCATTACATGTCTGGGAAGCAGGCAGAAGTTTACCTCCTTCAGGATCACCACGTGGATCAGAGAGATGCATTCTGGCAGGTCCCTCAGGTAAGCAACGTAGTAGTCCAGAAAATTATTCTTACAAAAGAGAAAGAGAAAAGAACAAACAAACTTAACAGTTTGGCTGGCTCTGTGACCAAAAATCTCTGTTGATTCCCCACCATCACTGCTGGAAGGTCACCAGTGCAGCAGAGCTGCTATTTCACTCCTTCAGGGCTTGGAACTTCTCAGGAAAGTCTGTTTTATAAAATGTGTTCAGCTGTTGAGCACAGTGTGTAAAGCTTTACTGAAGGTGGGTAGGGATAGAGAGGCTGGGCAGTAAGAAGCTCTTCTTATCTAAGACTCTTAAAAAAGTATCAGATGAGTTTTTACACATCCTTGCTGGTCTCCCAGGCAACAGAAGTGGGTGCAACAAACCATGTGGGCCTCTGCCTGCCCATCTGCTTGTCAAAACTCTGAGCAAGGTGTTTTGGGGCAGGGGAGCATCAGAACCACTCTCTTTTCACACCCTTACTGGAAATATAGCCATTCAAGCTGCCAAGGGTCATGTGTAGCTCCTGCAAGCAGGTCTGGGTCTCATGTAGTTTATGGAGCTGTGCTATGAGGCTGTTTGCCCACAGGTGAGTGTGGCATGTGGGATCCCTGAACAACAAAGGGGCTGTTTGCCCCAGGACTGTGCTCCAAGGGGGCTTGCTGAAAGGCCTTACCCTTCAGACCACAGCTGCACAGCACAGCCCCTCTGTTCACGGTGTCTCGGCCCACCTATGCCTCAACAAAATGCCATGAATCATGACAAAATTCTGGTCTTTAACAAAATGATGAGGTCTTTAACATACCTCATCATTTGTCAGCTTCAGGAAGATGTCTCCTAGGATCCCTTGTCGTGGCCAGCTGAGGACTCGCTCCTGGAGAGCGTGCAGTAAATCCACATGCTGCTGCACCAGGAATCGCAAAGAGTTGGGGAAAAAGCTAATGGGAGACCAAATCAGACTGGTTACACAGAGCAAAACCTCACCCCTAGTAAGTGAATACTGCTGAAGTGGGCATTCCTGAGTGGTCAGCACAGCCTTTCACGTGTAATATTGACTAGACCCATTATTGCTGCTATAGTGCAGGTGTAATTAACTCCTGCAGTTGGAGCCCTGGCTGCATTAGAGGGTCCTGTTTTGGCTGCTGTGTACAAGCAATACCCTCTCCAGCTGGCTATTAATAAAGTATTTTGAAAGCTCCTTAGGCTTTCCTTGCAATGCATTGAGTAGCTGACCAGAATTAGCAGCACTAAAAACCCCCAGGCAATGCTGCTGTGGCTGATGATGGAGGGCCATGGTCCTGAGCCATTCCATTGAGAGCTTGGAGGAGAACTCACCAGCCTTCTGTGTTGTCCCATTTGCCAGGCCCTTTCACGAGACAACCCATTGATGCAGACCTGGTCAAAATGTGCTACTGCCTTTCTGCCACTTCATGTTGATTTCACCCAGAATCAGAATGAAGATGGTGGACAAGATGCAAGGGACAGGCAGGAACATCTTTAATGACTGCAAAAACCTCCCAGTGCCTCCAGTTTTCAACTAGAAATAAACTAAGTGCTCAAAGATCTCTGTGTGGATGTAAGAGAAGTCTGTGAGGGGATAATGCAGAAGTAATATTGACTAGAGAAAACTCCCCAAAAGACAGAGAGCACATTACATCAAATACCTTCTCTCTTTGGTGCTTCTTTTCACATCCGGCCCTTGAAGCGTGGCCTTGATCTTCAGGATTAGGGAAAGGTTGATGACGTACTTCCTTTCTGACTCCAGCAGCTCCAAGGCGATGTTCTGCCTTTTGGCTTCCAGAAGATAACGGTTAAGTTTAAAAATAAGAAAATACTGACCTCAAAGACAGCTGCATGTTAAACTGGTGAAGTGCTCATGAAAGGAGAAACTTCTTTAAAAATATGTCAATGTCTCATCTTTTTGTGTCTTCTTTAGCCAAAATGTAAAACTCCAGCCTGATGCTACAGCACGCCCCAGATATGACTAGAGCCACAGTTTGTCAAGAAAGCTCTAAAGCAAGTGTGTTTTTCCCTATGAATATGAATTTTTTCTAAGAATAACAAAACAAGTAAAGGCACAACAACTCATATCAGGGTTTCCCATCCTGAAGAATATCTGCAGAATGAGAAGTTGTATTTTTCACCCACTTAAGTAACTACACTGCTGCAATCCCATCAGTACTCTGAACCTGACAGGTCTTGGAAAGGAGAAGGGCTGTCCTGGCTACAGAGTGGTTCTGTCAGTCACACAGCCCAGCAAATACAAAGGCCAGAGGTCTTGGAGTGTGAGGCCCTGAGAGATTCCCCGCCTAGCAGCAGAAACTGGCCTATGTGTCTCCCTCCATGGATGCTGATCACCAGCCAGCTCTCACTAGGCATGAATACAGCTTTGAGCCTCTCTAGCCAGAGTCTTCTACCCCTTACCAGCCAAAGAGGGTTCACATATTATAGTGTCTGCTGAGCTGTATCTGCTTTGGCCCATGTCTTTCCCTCTCTCTGGTTGCTCTTTGGAAATGTATTCATCTCCCCAGTCCTTGGTATCCTTGGGCTGCTTCCATACTGTTGATGGCAGATGCATTTTCGACTGCCCCTCTGTTGCCAGGGAAGGCTTGAGGCTGTCATCTGTCTCTATGGCTGCTCCTGCAATGATAAACAGGTCTATATGGACTCTGACATCTCAGCATGACTCTGACAGGTTATGCTGCAGCAGGCAGCTGTGTTTCTATCCATTTGAAGCACTGGAAGGTGAATTTGGAGCATTCTTTGTGCTTTACATGGGCTGTAGCCTTGTAGAGTTAATTTACAAAGGAAGTGCAGCTGGTGGGTTCTTCAGCAGAACAAGGTTTGCACTCTTCCAGCATTTATTTTCAAGCCAAATAAGATCCAAAATTAGACATACGTTAGAGAAGAAGAAACACCATCTCTTCCCAAGTGGGAGAACTGGTGTTCTCACTATTCTTTGTCACATCAGAAAGCCTCAATTCTTCCTTTCTGCAAAATCACTTAGAATCTAGGAAAGCAACAGCAGAAAGGCCTTCTCTGCCAAATCCTTGGCACTGATCATCAGTGACACTTCAGGGACACAGGTTTGCCCTCATATCTCAACTGCAAGTAGGAAAATGGAGGTACAGGGCAGAGTGAAAGACATCCCTGTGAAATGCCTTCCATGAAAGTATTTCTTTAGTGCAGTAAAGCAAGCATGCTAACTGAATCGTCCTGCTGTCTTTTGATGTTTGATATTTTCTTACCTGGGCCTGCTATGACTTTGACACCTCCTTCTCCAATGGGCATGATCCTGGTGTCAGACACTGTTGAAGAACAAAGGGAACTTTAACAACAGAAGGCAACTGTAGAGCTTGCTTCTTCCTGCCAGGCCCTCTCAGGAAGGGTTAAATCCTCCAGTCTTTCACAGTTTTGCTATGAAAACACCCCTGTTGGATTCTCCAGTAGTGAGGATCTTTACTGCTGTGCTCTTGTGACAGTCTGTTTCAGTAGCACTTGCAGGCAGATAATGTGGGGTCCCTGCTGTGCTCAGTGCTTTGTGACTGCAGAGGAATGTGAACAGTCTTGGCTTCTCCTGGCATGCAGGTGCATGTTGGGTAGAAGGTATTCCACACAGAACAAAGAGGATGGAGACCTGACACAGAGACAGGCTTCCATTTTGAGTGGAAAGGAGCTTATTGAAGAGCAGAGGGATGAGACTGGAAAGAAAGGAGCAGTGGGAGAAGTGAGTGAGAAAGGTGGCTGTGCAAGAGGGATGTGAGGGAGAGGGTTAACACACCACCTCAGAGCGTAGAGCAGAGGAGGGCCATGACTAGCAGGTTCTGAGCAAAACAGAGTAGAAAACAGCACATGGTTTTCATCTAATCTCTGCCTTTGTTGACATTTTAAATGAATATGTCTTTATTATCTTCCTGTCTGAACAGCAAGAGAGTGATAGAACAGTTTAGACCCTCAAACTTAATTATAGAATGAAAGGCTCTGGTCCATCACCTTTTCTTTGATTCCAGCTTCCAAGTGTTTGGCAGTTGAAAGTATTTTCCTCATCAAGGCTTGATCCTCCTTCCTGTGCCCTCCTCCCTCATATAGAAACAAAATCAGGATTTTTATCAAGAGCCCCCATGTGGTTCTGTATCTGTGCCAGTGGCACTACAGGAATGAAGATCCAGCCTGCATCCCTCTCCTTGGAGGAGGCAAGAAATGGCTGTTGGGACAGCGCTCACAAAGCAAATACTTCCTGAATCCAGGTTACCCCAGTGATCTTTTTCTGTTTTCCCTGAGGAAGGCACTGCATTTGCCTATTCTGTTTCCTACCTTTTTCATAAGTCATGTTGTGTAAAAGACTTGTAAAATCTTCATTAATCAGCACAGGTTCTGGGAGGTTGATGGATCGAAATGGGCTACCCTGGAGAGGTGTTGGCACTGTCTGTGACCCATGGTCATCCTTCTGTGCTCTTCTGCACAAACACAAAGAACAAGGTGGTTGGAAAGTCTGAATGCTACAGGTGAAGCTCCTACACTGCATTAGGGGCCAACACTGTCAGAAATAGGGCAACTCTAGCAGAGACCAGGAAAGGAGCTGGCTTTGATGGAATTGGCAATACATGAACTATGTTCTGGAAATAACTTCTAGTGACTGTAGGAGAAGGTTATTTCAGATCTATTCTTTTGCACAGCATATTTCATCTAATTAAATAGCTTAATTAGCTGAGGGCCTAGCCTAGATTTGCAAAGTTTTTGCATTAAGGCAGCTGTATAGACTCATGATCAAAACTCTGTTTTCAGAAGGAGGCTAATTAGGGCCAAGCTGGACAACCATCTGCTTCATCACAGCATCAGTGTGGCCCAGCAGTGTGCAAACATTCTCTGACTCTGCTCAGAGGAGAAAAGACTGGTGACAGGAAAGCAGAGCATGACTGCACCATCAGGAGCCCATTGACTCCTGCAAGCTTGGAAGGGGAAATTGCAATGCTGTTGTCTGAATGGTGGAGGCTTCTGACTTTCAACAGCCCCAGCACGTCTTTAGTGGGTGTCTGTTCCATCAAGCCCTGGTTCTCCAGGGAGCTGCTGGGGGGTGTTTTGCTGTTGGAACCACACTGAGGTGTTTGCATTTTTCTTGTGTCTTTGCTCTGTGGGGTGTGTGTCTAAAAGCCTGGAGTGACTGAAGTATTTCTGGTCATAAATAGGGTTGATACACATGTCCAGCCAGGAAAAAAATTTAGAAATTATGCTATACAGAAAGGAACAGAATGGACACCACTGCTAATTAGCATTTTCAGCACCCTGGAGTTTGGGCCCTTACTTAGCTTTCATTTTCCGTGATTCCCGCCGCTTCTCTTGCTGCAGTTGCTCAATTTTCTGTTGCATCTCCTCCTGCTTGGCACTGATTTCTTCAATCATTGACTTTGCATCGCTGAGCTCCTCCTGAGAAACAGGCAAAAGCAGACCATTCCCAGGGTGCCCATCAGCCTTACGTGGCACAGCTCTGAATGCTGGCTGGTGTGCACAAAAGGTGCCTCAGGGTGCTGTGGGGAGTGGCTCTGTGATTAGACACTCTTCCTTTGCAAATCCAGGATGTGTCACACATGCCATGCACAACGTGGTGATCCTTAATTCTGCAGGCAATTCACCCAAGCCAGTGTGGTGCCACATGATCAAGGCACTGGAGGGAGACAAGACTCAGGGCATCCACCACCAGCTGAAAGCACTGGGAGGGCTCCTGCCCTTAATGGCATTTGGAGGTGGACCTTAGGGAGCACATTTCCCTCTGCAGTTTCCCAGCATGTGCATTCACATGTTGCACTTGGTTCAGATCCCAGTATGAGCACTCACATGTATAAGCTTTTGCTAATCAGGCCATGGATCTGCCCTTTCAGCTTGGTTTCCTAAGGAAATGAGGCCCTTTCCTCTCTGTCCATCCTCCCTCAAGCAGTTTCTGCCAAGCCTTACTCAGATGCAGAGCTCAGATGCATGAAGTTCCTGCAGGTTTCATGAATGTGAGCAACAGGATTGAGGAGAAATATTCAAGAGTTTCATGTAAACCAAAGGATTTTCCCCAAGCAAGGAGGTGGCTTCACTGGGAGCTCAGTGTTTGGATAGCCAACATGGGCATGAGGCAGAGGGAGAGCAGCCTTTGCCCCTTCTGTTGCTTGCATAGTTCTTTGTATCTGCATTTTAAATGCCCTTTTCCTCTATGACAATGTCCTGGGTAACCATGGGTCTGGTTGCTTTGAGACCTGCCCTTGCCCTTTTTGTTGTCTCCCTTGCTCGTCTGGCACCAAGGGCTCCTTTTGCCTGGTGCCATCTGTCTCCCTGACAGAGGGTTAGTAATGGGCTTTTTCAGTAAGCTTTAACTTCACAAGGTATTATTGACTCAGCAAAATGCCATGGGGAAAATTTGCAATAAAAACAATAAAAGAGTTCCTCTGCCTGCCTCGTCTTCTGCTTTCTGCATGGAGGCACTGGCTGGTCTAAAGTGTACATCAAGCCTTCTTGCTAGGCTGTCTCTCCAGCACTTTGTCTTTATCCTCTTGGGCCAGATCAAACCAGGCAGCACTTCTTCCCAGCCATGTGGAAATGCGACTTCAAAAGGCTTTAGGGTTTTGTGTTAATTTGCTGCTCCCTGGTGGCTTTGGTTCCTGCAGGAAATGCAGGAGACCTGACCCAGGGAGAGTTGTGGGACAGTGGCCCAGCAGTAGCCTATGAACAGCCATAAACCCGCGTCACATGCAGCCCAGAGCTTGTGCCCAGGTAATTCAGCACTGCCTCATGGCCAGTCAAGAAGGCTAAATAGGCCAGAGTATGGGTTACTTCTGAGTTGGAGCAGTCAGGGGAGACCCAAAGCCAAAGGAAGTACCCCAGGTGTACTTGTAATTGTATCAAAACAATTGCCTCCTCCTTTTCTTTGCAAACAGGAAGTATTGATAGAGGCAGAGGAATGCTTCCCTCTGCCACACAAGCTGACATGGAATGTATGCAGCCTCCCCACAGGTCACACTCCTACCTTGAATGTGTTGAGGGAATTCTTCATCTCAGCCACCTTCTCTTCCATGGCACAGCGGCAGCTCTTGACCTTCTCTTCCAGGGCATACTCTCCATGCTGGATGCGTGACAGCTCCTGCATTGCTTCTGTGAAACCTGCCTTCAGCTCAGAGGCTAATGCCTGCAACTACAGCAACCACAAACACGGTGGGTTCAGTCCCTCCTCCCAGACTCAGGTATTTGTGTCCCCGACGGTCACAAAGGTTCAGTGTAACCCATCCTGTAAGGTGCTGTTCTCTTTCTACTCCTCCTTTCATGCCTGGGAAACATGGGGAGAGGTTTGGCCCCTGCTACAGCCTCAGTATAGAGTAGGAGGTGTTTGTCTTGGGCAGTCAATGTACCCCTTTTTTAGACTTTTTTTAAAAACTTTTTTGAGCTTTTCCAGGCTCCCTGGCAGTTTGCAGCCTGTCAACCTGTAGTAGGAGAGGACAGCCTGAAACATGACAAGAAGGTTTGCAATCACAGCAGCCAGATTATTAATCTCCAAAGCAGCTCAGCAATCAAGAACGTGTCTGGTTTTGAGCAGGTCCTCCTCCCACACATGCTTGTGGGGCTGCTACTCTCCCCACACAGGTCTAACCCCTTGCTCTCCAAGAAGCTCTGTCCTTTGCCATGAGCCCTTTCCATGGAAGGAGGCAGCTCTAACTTGTGCTGGGGAGGGAACAGGAGTTTTTCCCCTAGCATACAGTGACGCTGTGCCCACTCTCTATTTTCTGTCCCTAGAGGCCCTGGTGCTGCTGGAAGAGCTCACTACCTAAGCTGGAGGCAGCCAGTGATAGCCGGGTGAAGCAAGAGATGGACTGGGGCAAGCCAGGCTGGCAGAGCAAGCAGACAAGGCAGGTGTGGAGGTGGGCAGTGAGGGGGGGATCAGCAGCTGGTGGAGAGCTAAGCAGGGAGCACCCTCTTGGGAGCAGCTCGGGATGGTGACCCTGGACTCTGCCCCCACTGCTGTGAGCGAGATGCTCATCCTGCCTGCACAAAGCCCACAGCGAGGTCGCAGCCCAAGGCACAGAGGTTTTTACCTTTACCACAGAAATTCGGCCTAACATCTGGTTATAAACTGAGTCCAAAACGGGAGCACTGGTGGTAAGCGGAGAGCCACCCCGGGAACTCAGGCGCTTGAGTCCTGCAAATGGAGCAGAGATGGCTTCCGATACCTCGGGGCAATGGCATGCACCAGCCTCCTCTGGTCAAGACTGGCAGTGTCTTTACAGAGGATGTCTGCCTGCCATCCCCACTCCTACCCCAGCGCTCACCCCACAGCCCCCACTCTGATCTGGCTGGACACACATTTCCAGAGTGCCTGGGTAGGAGGAGTGGGACTGACAGGAACTGCAGCCACTGGGACAGTGCAGAGGAGACAAGGAGGCTGAGGACATCTTCCCTCATCAGGATGACAACCCTGAGTCCCCAAGCCAGCTGCAGCTCCAGACTCCTTGGCACAACCCTTTCCCCCACCCCTCCTGGCCACAGTGTCACCCTGTCACCTGTGAATGAAGCCAGAAGGGTTATAGGGGCTGCTTAGAGCAGACAATGACCACAGTGCTTTTGATATCTTAGCTCAAATGGTAATGGCATCGTCAGACATGCTAACATATGTGCCTGGAGAAGGAGGAAGGGAGGGTTATAAAGGACTGTGATTGTGCAAAATGTTAATATTCCCATCCCTGCTCACAGATGCTTGACACGTTTGCCCCCTGAGCTGACGTGGCCAAGGCACAGTCTGTCTGCCAGCCTGCATCAGGGCTGGGCATCACACAGTGCCCTCCAAGTGATTTAGTGATTTGCTAAATCTGTCCCTTCCAACTGGAATATTCTGTTCCATTCTAACCTATGCTATCAATTTTAGAGATCTGCTTCAGGATGGAGATATCACAGCCCCAAGTCTTGCTCGCAGTGGAGCAGTCCTGGAGCTGGCCCTGGAGATAACATGGTCTGGGAAGAATAAGCCAAAAATGAAATGTTTCTGCCTACAAGCCTGGCCATCTCCTCCTCAGATGCTTCCAGAAAGGGGGTAAACTACACAGACCCTTTGAAGGGTATAGGGATGGGAATCATTGCTGACCTTCAGGTTTCAGAGTAAGAAACTAAAAGGCATCAGCAAAAATAGACTGCTGCAGACTTTGATGTCCATGTGCACTGAAACACTCTATGAAAGCAGAAGTCAGCCAACAAAAGGAAAGATTTGGATTAGAGGCTGGACAAAATACCCTCTGCATCTAAGAGCAGACAGTGACCTGGATTCACTGTTGACCAGTCTCTGCTTTTCAGGTGACAGTGCTAGCTTAGTTTCTTTGTGTGTCCATCTCAGTGTTCCAGAGCCCAGCCTGAGTCTGTCCTGCCCCATATATCCTTCGTCAGCCCCATGCAGCTTGCAGTGGCTGTTTCAGACACTGAAATGCATCCTTGTGTTGCTGCTTGAGGGATGAATGCAGTCAGAAACACCAACCAGCTACAGAGCTTGGATGATGGACCAAGAAGTGCTGAAACCCTGAGCAGGTCAGGGTTAGCATAGAGAGGAGTTACATTCTTGTTGCATTGGATGCAAAGTTGATCCAAAATAAGTGAAGTGGTACAGGAACAGTATGTTATCTTTAAACTCTTGCCAAGCATGGTGTGTAGCTATGGATTTTAGTTTGAGCGCATTTCTAAAAGCAAGCTGTAGAAAACCATCCTTTAAATCCCATAAGCTGTTAAAACAGATGGAAGCTATTGAAGTATCAGGCCCTGCCCATGTCTTGCCGAAGTTACAGAGCTCTGTCTCCTCTGAGATAGTGTATGCCTATAGGACCAGAGAGGTACTTCACAGGTTTGTGACCCTCTGGAAAGTCAAGTCAATTCTGTGTTTCTAAAGTTTCTAAGTTCAACACATACCAAAAAATACAGATTTTGTAATACAGCAACAATATTACAGTAAACTGTAATGTGTTGCCCCGGCTCACTTATTCATGGGAGTAAAGATGTAATTTAACACTTAAGTTGTGGAATTTAAGGAACAATAACTTAAATGGAACTAATGCTTAGAGGATAAATGCATCTGCACAGTCATAGGGAGTCCTTTGAACCTGTCCAAGAACTGTTAAAAAAAAGCATTTTAGGCACCTAAATAATTTAGTAACAGGTACAGATTTCAGTGCCCATCTGCCTTTGGAGTGTGGCCCTCAAACCTGACAAAGCAAAGCAGTGAGGCATCCAGTGCCATGTGTCTGTAGTAGGTTATGTCTTTCTTGGGCCTCATGACTCCTATTTCACCTACCGCCCTGATGTTTTTCAGCTCTGTGTGGAAAAACCATGCTGTTCACAAAGGGTGCACAAGACTGATGGCTGCTTTCCGGACCCAAGGCAGCAAAACTGCAGTCTTCCCCCTCTTTCTTGGTGGTGTCAGCAATTCGAGACATTTATAAAAGATAACAGCTGTCCTTGCAGACTAAAGTTTTGTTCAGGCTTTGAGGCAGCCCAAGGAAGACAGTTGTGGACAGCAGATGGGGATGGTTTATGGAAGGAAGGAGTTGGATGGAAAGAGGGCAGCAGAGCCTTGGTGAGCTGGGTCACTGTCCTGGCTGCCATTAAAAGGATGAGAGGGAGCCCTTGTTTCTCTGAGTAGCTGTGTCCCCACAAGGTTTCCCCCAGCACTGGCCAGGCTGTCCAGGGCTCTGTCTCCACAGGGATGGCCATTTTCATCGGCCACCCTTGGCAGCAGCCTAAGTCCTTACACTAGAACAGGACCTGAGCTGAACACTAGAACACAGGATCTGCTGTCTGGGACCTTGAGCTGAAGCCTGTCAAAACCAGTAGAAAGCAGACTCATGATAAAGAAATACTGCACAGAACAATTCTGCTATTATAAATATATCATTAAAAAGAGCAAAACCTTCTGTGGCCATGAAGGAGTACTGTCTGTGGTGCTTCCCCCAGTTTATCTACTGTCCATCACTGCACATCTTTTGGGGCTGGTCTGAAGAAGTAAATATACTTTGTGTCTCTTAAAAGAGGGCTGCCTGAGGACACTGCTTGAAACCAATCTGGCACAAAGTTCAGCATTTGACACAAGCCTTGGATCTGATTTTTCTGAGTTACATTATGCATGCTTTTACCAGGAAACAACTTAATTTTTAGAACAGCTATTAACTCCTGTTCTTAAGGGCAGCACTCTTACAGCCAAGCATGAGGAAGGCTTGCAGTGCCTCATAGCAGGAAAGCAGCAGAGCTGCAGCGATTTACAGTAGTAAAGAAGCTGGTCCTAGGAGTATATCCAGCATATATATTCCTAGGCAAGGATGGTAGGAATACAGTCAGAGCAGCAGAATAAGTACAGAAGAGAACGATGAAGGTGCTTAAAGGGGGTTGCAAGTACTCATCAGCCCTTGTTCCACATCTGTGCAGTGCCTTTTGGTAACTGCATTGTCCACAGGGCCTTTGCTGAAGCAGAAGCGAAGAGCCAGCTGGTGACTGACTTTTAAGGATTCATTAAAGTACCCACACATCAGCTGGAAAGTGCGTGCATGGTGTTTCTAGCACACGGTCCCACATGGGTGTTGGATCCACTGTGCTGGGCCCTTGGAGCTGTCTGGATGGTAAAAGAGGATGAGATGACAGAAGTGCTGGGTAGTTCATGGAAAGCAGAGACTTCTCCGTTTGCCATGGTGCACTTGCAAGCAATTACGGACATTACTGTTGCAATGGTTACAAGGTCTCAAATAGTCCGGGTTTCCACTTCAGGTGGTTTCCTCTCTCAGGTTACGGTTGCATATTGAACCAGACCAGGGATTAAAGTGCTTAAAACTCTGTCACATTTCCCGCAGACTGGAAATGCGTAGGAAACATCACTGTGGAAAAGCTGAAACTGCATCTTACAGGACAGACACTCCCTGGGCTGTGGTAATAGACAACCTTACAGCATCTGTGGTGTCCAATTGCAGCAAAAATGTTAGCCCAAAGACAGGGCACAGAGCTCAGGAGGAATTGATCACCAGGGTTTCCAAGTTTCTGGCTGGGAGGCCAAAGACATGCAGAAAGACTCAACACTCTGGCTGCTCTGGATTATCAGGCAAGAGCACCCCATGGTCTGAGGAGCTGGGAGGGTGTCAGGATAACCCAAAGCCCCACAGAAGACTTGGGCCCCTGCTGCTTAAGACACCCCTGCCCCATGTCAGTCAAGAGATCCTTGCTTCTGGGACAGTTCATCAGGTTTGCTGAAAGCTCATCAAAGCTCAGTCATGAAATCTCCCCCAAGCCCAGTGAATTGACATTCTCTAATTGGGGCTAATGATGTCAGCTGCTTAATTAGCTGAGCTCACAAATCACCTGTCTAAATACAACTGATTGTGAGCAGAGAAATTTTACTGAAAAGTCTTTTAAGATGAGGCCCAAGATGTGTGATACTTATTAATGCAGAGTGCACATTTTGGTTGCCATGTTCCTTGTAAATGCCTATATTATTCCTTCAACTTAATTTAGCTTTTTAGCTACTGTTTATATATTAGTAACTCTTTAAACTCTTTGAGTTATTTAGGGCGTTTTGCTTATCTTTACCTGGGAAATCTGTGTTGCAGGGGTACTCACAGGCACACTTTCAGTCCCTCCTGTGGGAATAAAGAACTTCAGTCAATTAAAATGACTTATAATGGCTGCTATAAATAACTGGAACAAAGGGTTTGAAGTCCCTCTTGAGGAACAAATCAGTTTTAAAGGACTCAAGTCTCACTTTAGGAGGTCTGAACACCATATCATTTGTAAAATAATCTGCAATTATAAAATAGGAATGGCTCACCTAAATTCAGATGTTAAATTCACCTTATTTTCTGTCCTATATCTGGCCAGAGTTGATCCATGCAAGGAAGTGAGAAAGCTTCTATGTTCAATTAGGACTAAATTGCTCCCTGTGAAGTTCAGTTCTGTGTACCAGCCTTAGGTAACAGGGGTTTTTTTGTCCTAAAGAATTACTGATCTGTTTCTGTACTGAAACAGTCAATTTTATCCTCTACTATATCTGTACAGATTTCTATAATCTCCACAAAAGGCAAAATACCTTTTCTTTTATATTTTTAATTCTATTTTGTCACAATGCAGTCCAAGCAATAATCATGTCTTTTCTAACCTCCCAGAATTACACCTTTTCATTGGTTTTGTCAGTCCTGGGAGTTTGTGGTATGGTGGTCCCACTTGATCTTGTACAGTTTAACATTGCCGAAACAGACTTAGCTGATGGAGGAGATTATAGCTATTTTGCAGAAGTATTTTGGACACTGCTGAGACATCTCTAGGCATTAATCCTAGAATCATGGAATCATTTGAGTTGGAAAGGACCTTTTTAAGATCATGTAGTCCAGCTGTCTTGTGCAGAAACCTTCAGTTGTCCACAGAAATCGCTGCTGGTTGTGCTGCCTTTGCACTTTGAGGGAATTGCAGTCCAGCGGCCATCGTGTTATTCCCTCCATCAGGCTCCCTGGCTGCATCTCACTCCCAGAAAACACCAAGCTACTCTGTTTCTCATCTGGATTGCCTCCCCTTGGGAATGCCACTCCACTAAACCCCAGATGGGTTTTCTCTTGCCTCCAAGGATTTGCCTCACTCATCTCTGCTGTTAAGTCACAGACATGACCAGTAACCCTGTGCCCACCTCCAGGGGAAGCCAAGCTCCTTCTTTCCATGCTGGCTGCAGATGCTTGGTGCTTTTCCATCCTGGGCCTTTAAGACTACAGAGATTCAGTCCTGCAGAGGCTGGAAATGCATGCAGGGAGAACTCTGCACAGTCAGCCAGTGGAAAGTTGAAGCCTGGAAGTCACAGGTATACAAGGCATAGCTCCATTCTGATTTCTTTACCCCTGAGGGGCAATGTGGGTTACCAGCAAGGACACCTATGAAATGGCCCTGTACTGGTCTCCAGGATTTGTCCTGATTCAGAGGAACTTGAGCAAATTCCCCAGTGACTTGCAAAAGGGAGAGGCAGAGAGAGCTCTGCTCATGTGCCACTTCCTGCCTGTGCTAGTGGATCTCTCAGCTGTGGGGCTGCGTAGCTAGGTCAGACACTGACCCTCTGGGGAATATCCTCTCATGCTTCCTCCTAGGGAAAACAAAAAGCAGCAAGCGCAGGCCAATTGGGAGAAGTAACTATGACTCCAAACTGCTAGCTGTGTGAGGTCAGAACTCATCAGCCAGCCTGCACCAAGTCTCACATTTCAACTTTTAAATTACAGGTTGTTTTCATCTTCAGCTTTGGCCTTTCTGGTTCTTTTTTTCCACATTTTCTCTGCAACCACAGGAATTAGGAACTGACCTTTGGCCTGAAGCTTTCTCATGATGCCTGGAGCTGAGGCTATGTGTACAGTGACTCTCCTGAATCATGGAAACTGAGGCCCATGCCAGTTCTGTTGGGCTCTTGCTGCGGGATAGTAAGGACTGACTCAAAGAGAGCAAGAAAACCTTTTCTGAATTAATAGTACAAGACAAACCAGGTGCTGGGAGGACAGGAGATGCTGTTTTTACAACATGGGTGGGTGTATTGAATGCTGAGCTCTGTGAAGGACTGGAGGTGGCAGGTAGAAGCATAGCGCAGGAAGGAAGAGCCTCCTCAAATTTTCTTTGGGTGTCTTTCAGTCTGATACATAACACAAAGGGCCTGACCTATGTCCTGCTGAAATCTGTAGGGATTTTTCCTGTGGATTTGATTGGGGATCAGTCTGTAATGTCCTTGGATATATTAAAAGTGAGGGACTGCTCCTGAGCAAGACCAGAACTGGGGAAGAGGATCACTGCTACTGTGACTTTACCTACCACCATTGCCTTGAGCACTCTCTGAACATACCCAGTCAAAACCCAGATAATTTCTATAAAGTAACTGCAAAGAGCTGAAGCAGAGGAGGTTCCTCACAGTCTCACTTGTGGGAAACAAGATTTCGTGGCTATCTCCCAGCCCATGAGGGCACACCAATTAATTGGAAAAAATCCCTGAGTTAATTTCCTTTTCAGCCTGCTGTAGTGTAAGAGCCTAGGTACACAGACCTAATTTCATCAAATTAAAATGATCATAATAATAATAGAGAAATTAACTTTTCTGTTAACTATGCCATGAATACTGGCACCACCAAGCATCTTTTAAGAGGGAAAGAGGTGGTCCAGTCTCTCTCCTGAGTTAACAGCTGTGGAACACTCCTAGAGCTGCTCCCCCTGCTCATAGTTCCAAGAGCTCCTCACCATATGGAGGCAGTGCCCCTGAGGTGGCAAGGCAAAGCACAATGCAAGGGGTTTGGGGTGGAAAGCAAGGACCACATTCCTCTGAAAGAAGTCAGTAACCACTAAAACCCTGGATTTGAGCTTTGCACACTTTCTAGAACGGAGCCAACCTTAGCAAGGACTGATTGCATGCAAGCAATGTGGCCTGGATACATCTTGGTGCTTGCAAGATTGGGATTGGTGCAGATATGTGGGTTGTGGCACTGATATGAACAAGAATCCCTCTCTGCAAAGCACATGTGGGAGAGAAGCAGATCCTCATCACAACACCCTTATAGAAAACACAGCTTTGGACAGTCAGAAGTCTCACTACATCCTAAGGCAGAATTGGGGCATGAGACAAGAAAAGGCATGACTTCCCACACTGGACATTACCTATGCCACAGGAGTATTTTCCAGAGAGGAGAGGGAGGTAGTTCTAAGATAAGATAAAAACATCAACCCCAAGATATTTCTAAGAAACTGAAAGTACTGAACATTTGGCCACAGCTGCCATGGCTGAGAGGTGCTCTCAGGGGCCTGGCTGGTGGCCAGCAGACAGGTCCTATCCTATGAGAACACGTTTCTCTCTTGCTGTCTTTCATACTAGCAAGAAGTGAAATAAGAGGATGCTTTACCTTCGTGTTTGTTTGTGTCCATGGCTGCTATGGGGTGTGCGTCCTCGCAGGGACTCGTGTCCTCACTCTGGAGTGTTCTGTCTGGTCACTGAGAACGTTCCATGGCTTAGAGCTGCCCACATGTGAGCCCTGGGGTGGGTCAGCTGATCTGAACCCTGAGTGCAGAAAGATGCAGAAAGGGTTTATTGAGCAGAGCTGCTCCAAGTTCAGACAACAGAGAAAGGAGGAGGGATTTGAGAGAATGAAGCATCCTAAAGATCTGTTTGGGTTCCAGTGCCGCCACAGAGTGGGTGCTGCTACAAACACTTCCCTCCCAGCCCAAGGCCGTTTGTGCTTCCACGGACAGGTACTAAAAGGTTCTATGTAATCCCACAGAGACTGTTTCCTCAGCAAGATACTTCCTGTATGAACACTGAATCAAAATATGCTGTAGTTTGAACAGCACATGAACATCTTGCACAGGTGTTCTGCATCAAAGAGCCAGCTTTTTGCTATGCAACCAGTCACCCAAAATGTGCTTCAGACCTGTGTTTGGGCCACAGAAATGCTGCTGCACAATTCTGCCAGCACTTTAGGAGGCACCTGTACGGCTATACCTTCTTTCTGTGTTGATTGCCTCCCTGACTGGGAGACACAGGAGTGCCGCAAGGCACATCAATATGCAGAGATGTGGCCTCTGTGGGAACCAGGGCATGACACAGTGCCCAAGCCAATCCTGTGGTAAAGCACCTCATCACTCACCTGGTATTGGGATTAGGACCCTGATGCCTGATTAATGACATGGGCAGAGACACAGAAAAATGGATTGTACCAGCTCACACTTCTCTTATCAACATGGACCGTGCCCCACATCCACACTTCCCCTTCCCAGGGTTTGATTCAAGTCTGCTTTTGTCCAGCCTTACTAGGAAACCAGATGTGATTTAGGACTCTAGAATAACCTCCTACCTCCATTCCTGTTGGACCTATCTATGCAGAAGGCTGGTGTGAGTCATCCTTGGCTTTGGAGTGGCCAGCGTAATTATGACAGAGCTCTGCTGGCACAACTCTACCAAGGTGGTTCAGAGAAGTCTGGGGTGATGTGTTCAGGGAAGCAGGCAGAGAGAAAGACACGTAGCATTAAATAGATGGGAGAACTGCAAAATATGCAGGAGTCCTGTGTGGCTACTGGAAATCAGAGCAGAAGCAGGTGCTTCTGGTGCAGTCAGGAGTGTAGCTTTGAGCACCACACATTAAACCTGAGGGCTTTTGAGTGTGGAATTCCCAGGAGACGAGGGCGGTGGCACTATCAGTGCCATAGGATACACAGTTGGCCTCTTGCCGGAGGGTGTGGTGTGGACTGAAAAGCTTCCAGCACGGTGCTGGAGGGACTTGGGATTAAGCATCATTTTAAGACCGAGGGTTAATGAAAAGATAAAGTTATTTGTAAGAGAGCTGTTTATAAGATCCCTTGCTAAGAAGATCCACTGACTTCTCAGGACAGAGGATCCCTTGGTGAGGCGTGTGAAAAACCTGAGCAAAGGTGGAGGGACCTTTGAAGTGGGCTTTGTACAAATAGGCTGGGAAAGCTTCCACAGTGAGATAAATTTAGAGTTTGTTACATCTGCTTTTGATCAGCTGGTAGTATAACAGTTATTTTTTTTTGTTCTGAAGACTCTTAGAGTCATTACAGAGCTTAGATGGGCAGGGACATCTGGAGTTATCTGACTCAAAGCAGGGCTAACCCCAAAGCTAGACCAGGTTGCTCAGGGCCACACCTAGTCAAGGTCTAAGTATGTCGCAAGTTAAGAGAATTCTCAACCTTTCTGCGCCTGCATATGGGGGCTATACTGCTCCTATGGGGAATAATTTTTTCCTTATAGCCAATCAAAGTTTCTTTTGTTGGAGTCTGTGCCCATGACCATTTGTCCTTTCATTGTGTCTGTGAGAAAAGCCTGGCTGTCTGGACTACAACCCCTATTAAGTAAGTAGTTGCAGATGGCTGTAGAAGTCTTACAGCCTTCCTTTCCCCAAGCTGGACAAACCCAATTCACTCAGCCTCTCACTCTATGCTCTGTGCGCCAGCCTTCTTCAGGGAAAAAAAGAAAAAAGAAAAAAGAAAAAAAAAATTATTTTTCTGGTATTAGGTATTCCAGAGAATTACAAGAATGCGAGTTGTTTTTAAAGTAGCTAAATCTCTCTAGAAGTTTTGAGGACAAGGTATTTAAGTGTGTGTCTCTGAGCAAAACAGACTTGTAAATTCAACTTCAGCAGCAAAGTTGCTAAAACTTTGCTCCCAATTTGAATTAGTCAGCACCATAGAAAATCCCAGAGGCTTTTGCTACTGGGCTGCTAAACTAGGACTAGTGTGCTTAACAGAGAATTTGTTTTAAAATTCAGAATTGCTTTTGCAATGCTGGGGGAAGAGGAAGAAGTAGGAAAGACAAAACATATATGAAAGAAACATGAACCTCCTCTGTTTTCACTGAAAACAAAGAAAACAGCATTTTGTTGGAAATCAATTAATTTATTTTTAGCATATTTTTGCCTATTCTATTAAGGACATGTTTAAGCACAGTCTGTGTCCTCTGCAGAGCTTTGAGGAGGAGTGAGTCTTTGAAACCAGGACACTGGGCCATCCCCTCCTGCTCCAGGCAAACCAGGAGTTTTGCTATCTGACTGTGCTGCAAAGTAGGCTGACCTTGGTTAAGTGGGTCCAGAAGATCTTACCTGTTTTACCAGAGTAACTGTCTTTGTGTGTCCTCTATCTGCAGCCTGTAATTTCCTGAGATACTGCTTGGTTCCTTGTTACATTAAATAACTGCATTAACATTGGCTACTTTCCAGAAATTAGGGCTCACTGCTGTACTCGGTGAATATGGTAACATTGCCTCTCTCACCCTGGTTCTTCGGAATTGCAGAATATAAGAAACAAAACTAATCAGTCCTTCCTCATCACTGGAAGAGAACATGAACCTTGCCCTAGTTTGGAGTGAAGGTTTGTCCTCTGTTCCCCCCAGCTGTGGGTGGGGAAGCTGTTAACACTGCCCTCACTAGGGACCAGGATTTCAGGGAGCCTGAGCTGGCTGAACAGTGTCTGGCTTGTGCCTAAAGGGTGCAAAAACGGGTTGGAAACTATGATTGGTATTTGGCCCTAAGACCCTGGCTGTGGGCTGCTTTGTCAAATCACGCCTCTGCTGGCAGTGCAAAGTCCTAAACTTACAGCAGAGTCCAGGTGAGCAGGAGCCCTTGTGTGGCTCTAGTTCAACTTCCTGCTCAAATGAAGAGTAGTGTCAAACTTCCTCATGACTCCCTCCAGCTCAGATCTGGATATTTCCCACACTGGAGTCTTCACAGCCACTCTGGGCCCTCCAGTACCCTGAAGAATATTTTTCCTTACATGCAGTTGGGGTTTCCCTTAGCTGCAGCTTGTACCCACTGCCCTTTACCATGCACCTCTGGGAAGATTCTGCACTCCATCTTCTTTACAGCCCCCGTGAGGCAGTTAAAAACTGGAGAGGATTCTCCCCTTCATGTTTGTGTCTCAGTCCTGAGCAAGTCCCTCCCTGCATACACATACATGAATCCATGTGCACATCAGCAGCAAGTGCAAGCCCTCCATCAATCTGTTTTCCTAAACCACTACCAGGCCTCCACCTGTGGCAAACCCAAGGTTTGCCTGACATGTCAGCCCACCACAGGGTAGTTTCCTCATCAACAAGGAGATGTTATTGTTCTTCTGCAAACTCCCCACTGGCCAGGCTCAGTACCCAGTCACATGTAGGCATTCCCAGGCTGTCTTGGCCTGCCATTCAAGCCCAGGTCCCCTGCTTTAGGGACAAGAAATGGCAAAGACATGCTTGTTTCTTCAGAGCTGAGCACTAAAACTCATTTACACTCCTGCAGCTCTCATCTAGTCAGAATAATATCTCCAGAGCAAAGCCCAAGAATTATCTGAAGGTGTTAAAGCCACCAGATTCCTCCATTATGGCAAAAAGATGTATCTTTCTCCTATTGTTTCTATCTTCCCTTGAGCAGCCAAATCTGCTGGAACCAAAGAACCTCTGCTGTTAGTGATTGCCATGCTGCTGCTGGCCATTGGTGACCAGCAAAGAATACTGCCCTGGTGCCTTGCATGAGCAGCTGGCACTGCAGCCTCTCCCTCCCAGCACAGCAACCAACCTATTAACGGAGCCTGGGCCAGCATCCACTTCCATGAGATCCCTGAGGGAGAAGGGAGGGAGGGAGGGATGGATGGATGGATGGATGAGGTCCCGGTGAGTTGTGCCCTTGAGGCAGCACAGGACTGGGGTTCCTGCACAAAGCCATGCATGATGCAGAGAAGGGAGGCAGGTCCTGCAGACTGAACTGCATCTGTGTGACCATGCTCCCCCTCCCAGTGCTCCCCCCACACTGAATGGCACAGCTGGGGGAGAGAATCAGCTGTGCAGAGGATCACAGATCAAAAAGACTGAGGGACTACACCAAGCTTCAGCATGCAAGCAGGAAGGGTTCAGTAAAGCCTTCACAGCCTAGCCTTGGAGCACAACTGTTACTATTTGTCCGGCTTCCTGTCCCATTCTGCTTCTGAAATCATGACATGGGTAACAGTGCAGGGGAATCCATGTGCACTTTTGCTGCTTCAGTTGTTAAGCATCCACAGTTTTCCTAAATAAGTGCTTGAGATCTTCCTGGTGACTGTCTCAATGCTGCTGGCTGAGATTGCTGGCTGTTTTATATATCCCACTTGGAGAACAACCCCCAGTCCTCAAAAGAGAACAAAAAAATCAGTTATTTACTCTCATCACTCTTACACTTTGTCTCCAACTAACTCTAATGCAGTTGTCATCCAAATAAGTCAATTCAGCATGATACTTCAATTTAGCTTGTAAATGGTGAGAGCAAAAAAAAGGCCTTTTAAAACTATTTTAGGGACCTCACTATAAATGCAGCCTAACAAGATTATCCAGCACACTAAGATGCTAGATCTCCATTCAGAATCTTAGAAGAAATCAGCTGAAAATAACTGTGGGCACTGAAGATGCAAACCACTTTAAATATTATTTTATGAGCTGAACACACAGTATAATTAGTTTTGGGTCTAGCTTTTTCCAATAATATGAAAAATGGCATAATTAACCCCACTCTTCATCCCAAGCTGAGTACATTTTAAACTTACCCCAGGCTAGTTGAAGATCCTGCAGCACTGGTGGTTGCTAGATAGAGTTGGGAATTAGCACTGTGCAAGAAAGGAGAGAGAGAGAGAGAGAGGAGAGCAATGGAGCCTTGACATTTCCCAGGATGGGACTGTCACATGCTAATCACTGATTTGAAATGCAAGCATAACAAAAGCCTTCTAATTATATAATCTTCAGGTCACATCCTCTTGTGCCCAAGTGAAAACCAGGACTGTGCACTTGGAAGAAGGTGATGCAGACTTTCTGACTTTTAAATTAGCATTGCACAGGGCTGGGGAGGGAGAGTGAGGAGCCCTGGGAAGTGACAGCAGCAGGGGCCATGTGCTGGTATGGCTGTGCTGCTTTGCCAGGCTCTGAGGACCTTAAGTACCTCCTGTGCCATCCAAAAAAGACAGCTGCCACTTGGGGACAGGGAAATGGGACCAGCTCCTCCCTACCTGCTGGCACCTTGCCTTTCCTAGGGATGCCAGGGCCAAGAAGGCGCAGGGGCCAGGGGCAAGATTGCCAAAGTAGCCATGGCAGGGGAGCAGCAACAACCAGCACTTGAGTATTTTCTGTTTCTTGCTATATGATGAAACATTTTCTTTTGAATAAAAGTATTTAAGGGCTTGGAGGGTAGGGAGCAGCAGCCCTCCACACCTGCTCCATTTCTTCCCTAAGGAGGATCATCCCTTCACTGGAGGGCTCTTTGCTCCAAGGGGCCTCAAGAAAGCATGTGGAGAATGCAAGTAAACCAAGGGCAGGGCTGTCAGGGCAGTGCTTAGGCCAGTCCACCGAGTTACTCTGAAGCATAAGAACAGGGAGATATAAAGGAGGAGGTACAGTAACAAAAGGCAGAATAATTTCTCCCTGAAACACAAAGATATGCTTCAAAGATACCCTCCAGGCAGAAAACCTGAAATGTGAAACTGCACAGTCTAAATCAGTGTAATTGCTGTGCAGCATAGATAAATGTGGAGCCCTAGCAAAGGAGCTGAAAGGACAGGCTCCTAAATTAACAGAAGCTCTCTTAGAAGATGCTGCTACCTCTAAAATCAAGGACTTGGGACAGAGGACACAGTACTTATTTTTTTGTTTGGTTGGGGTTTTTTGTTGGTTTGTGGTTTTTTTTGAGCTGGCTATTTCAGAAACAAAACGCAGGAAAATTGAACAAAATCAACTGTTCCCCTCTCAAGCACAAACTCAGGTGTCCTTTTGCAGTCCCCCTCTAGGAAATGAGAATAGTGTATGAGAATAGAAGTATTTTCACTTCAAGACAGAAAGCATCTGAGAGGCAAAATCCCATGAGATCATGCAATACATTTCTTCTGCTGTAGAGAGCCTCTTCTCTCGGAGCTGATTCTCCATCTCCTGTGGATAGGCTGTTCCCAGAGGTTGATCCATGGAGCATGTAAGCTCTGCTGGAGCAGGCACCTTTGGGTGGCACGGAATGTGAGTCAGCAGCATTCCTATGAACCATTCTTCCCCCTCTGGGGGTGGCAGGGAGCCTTTATGGGGCAGAGCAGACCTAAATAGACCATCACAGTGGTGGCTGTGGCCACCATCTACAGGAGGACCCTGAGGAAACACCCTCATGGCAGGTGTTGTCTCTGGGTTGGAGGCTGTGGCGATTCTTATACACCCAAATTAGTGTGTAAAAAAATTTTTTTTTTCTTTAATGGTAGTTTTTTGCTTTAAACTCCAACGTGGTGCAGGTTGCCTGGAGGGGTTGTAGAGTCCCCATCCATAGAGTCAAGACCCAACAGGATGCACTGCAGGGCAGCTGTCATGGGTGACCCTGCGTGTGCAGGGATCTGTTGCAGAGGCCTTCCCCACCTCAGTGACACAGCACTGGGGTCTCTTGTCACTTATGTCACCCTCACTCTGAAACTGGTTTAGCTTTCCTCCGTTTTAATTCTCCACACTGTTTTGTAGTGAAGGTTGAAGAAGACCTCCAAGATCACTGAATACAGCCATTAACCCAACACTGCCAGGCCCACCAACAACCCACGCCTGTCCCCAGGTGCCACATCCCAGGGCTGACACTTCCAAGGATGGTGATTCCCTGTGTGATTCCAACGCCTGCCCACCCTTTCCATTAACACCTTTCCTAATATACAATCTAAACCTTCTCTGGCACAACTTGAGGCAGTTTCCTCGCGTCTTCTCACTTGTGGCCTGGGTGGCCGACCCCCACCTGGCTGCTCCTGTCGGGGAATTGTAGAGTGACAAAGCCGCCCATGAGCGTCCTTTTCTCCTGGCCGAGCTCTCCCAGCTCCCTCGGTAACTTGTGGGGTTGGTGCAGCGAGTACCTACCAAGATTTTCAACCGTCGTTCTCGTCTTTACTTGGCAATATGAGAGATACTTTAAAAACCAGCATGCTGGTGAGAAACAAGCAGCCCGTGTCACTGTTACAGCCACACACACATATAGATACTTAAACGCACAGCAGCTTAAAGCCACTCGTAATTCCCAGAGCCGGGCGCTCTGTCAGAGGAGTGGGGCAAGCGGAAGTGCCGTGGCCCGGAAGGGAAATACTGCGAATCCGGGTCGGGGAGTCCGGGTTGTGCCGGGCAGAGAGGTGGGAACGCTGAGGAAAAGAGGTGGTGGAGCTCCCGGGGGCGTCACGATTCCGCGGAGAGCGGGGCTGGAGAGGAAGGGAATGCGCGGGAGCGCGGGGGTGCCGGGGCTCTGCGAGGGCGGCTGAGGGGAGATGGGCAGGGAGGGGATGGGGTCCGAGGAATGCGGGGCTGGGAGAGGATTGAGGGTCCCCAGACACTCGTGGAGGGTGTGCGGGGCGGGTGCCGTCGGAGCTACTCCGTGCTCGGGGCTCCGTGATCTGAGCTGAGAGGAAGGGGACAGAACCCTGTGTGTCAGCTGCCATGGTCTCCCTCCTCCCTCACTTCTTCCAAACTGCCCCGAGCGGGGTCAGCTTGCCTGTCCAGCCCCGGTGGACCTCCAGTGGTGAGAGCGGCCACAAAAAGGGGAATTTGCTCCTTTCCAAGCCCTCGTTTGGGCTGTTGCTTGTGCGCGGCTACATCGGTTCTTGCCCTGGCTGTGGAGGTGCCAGTGCAGTCACCCAGGGAATAAGATCCTGCCGGGCTGCCTGCAGCTCTCGCCTCTTCCCTGCAATAGCTTCCCATAGCAGGAGGTGCAGTGGGAGGGTGTGTTAATGTTGGATGCATTAATGACAGATGGTCAGCCCTACTGGGCTGATGTCAGCGCTGGGAAGACGCTGGTGTGGGAAGGGGAGGCCGCCTGCTTCCCAAGGCAAGTCCGCTCCCTCCCTTCCGCCAGGCTCAGCAGCCTGGGCAGCTCCCTGCAGAACGGAGCCCAGAGTGAGATAACGTGAAGAAAAGCATTGTATCTTTGGCTCTAGCTCCCCTGCCATCTTTCAGTCTCAGCCCTGCAAGTTGCTGAGTTAAAAAGTGACGGGGCAGAGGCTGCTTTCTTCTGTGAAATTTCCCTTGGAGGTTTGTCCTGTGGGCTTCATGGAACCAAGAAGGTTCCATCAGAGTGGCAGAATTGGGGTTCCCAGTTAGGCTCATGCTTTTGCCAGAGAGTTTTTTCAAACTTGCAGCTTTTGGCTGAGGAATATTATTATTATTATTAATAATAATAGTAATAGTAATAATAATAATAATAATAATAATAATAATTTTCTAAAGCCGCAGAACTTACTAAACAATGTTCCAGAAGAATATTTTTTGCTCCAGATGCATACAGACACACCAACATGCAGATAATCAACAGTGGTTTGAGAGAGTACTTTGTCACGTAGAAAAACAAATAATGTATGCTCAGACATACACAATGTGCTTAATCACACTAAGGGCTGCTTTTTCCTCTTCTTCAGCAAGGAAACATGAGTTGGGCAGGGAGGAAAAGAGGAAAGCCCAATAGAGGAGGAGGACGAGGGAGAGGAGGTGGTGGAAAACAAGGAGGCAGCAGTGGCCATTCAAACAAGTCTCAACTTGGTGGAAGTAGGAAATGTTCAACCAAAATCTGGGATGATGGAGATGATTTTTGTCTCTTTGAGGAACCAAGGCTAGAATCCAGGTATTTCTGTTAATTTGAGGGGCGCTGGTATAGAGATGTCTGGGATACTTGCAGGTTGTTTGGGATACTCTGGGTCATTTGGGATACTTTTTTGGGTGTTGTCATATATAGACATTTGGGCTGGTTTTTTGACACGTTTGATTATAGAGAAGAGTGAAAGGATGATGAAAGTTTTTCAGTTTGAAGCAGTTTTTACATGTATTTTTTTGATTATTGTTTTATAAACTTGATACCTAAGAAAGTGTTTTATTTTTTGAAGATTAGAACCTCTGATTTTCTTCTTTGGTCATAAAGTAATTTCAGGTCACTTTTGGTCAGAACATACTAATAAACACAGGATATTAATATTTGTGTATTACAAAACAGAAGCTGCGCCATGTAAAATCAGCAGTTTAGAATTAGTTTAGTATCCTGTGTGTGTTCTGATCCATCTAGCTTAGAAATATGTGGTTGTGGTGTAGTCTAAGAACAGCTTTACCTAGCAAAGTGTTCAGTAAGCAATTTTGGATGTGGCATAAGATACAATATATATATGCACATGTGTGTGCAGATAAAGACATACAAATCCTGGTCACGTAAGAGTGAATCCAGATGAATAATCCTTTGGTGATAGATTTCTCTTATTTTGATTTTCCTGTTTTGAATTACAAGTTTAGGCCCTAAGATCCCAGTTCAGTCATGAACATTTGAGCCAGGCAAATAATTCATGGTTATGTCCTATTTTAATTATCAGATCAAGTGTCCCTGCCAGAAGAGAAGGGCAAATGAAGCAGAGACCTGAAGCAAGAATGCCTCTGCAGCCCATACACATGACATCAGAGAACCAGAGAAGAGTGAAAGAACTTCTTCAACAGCTGCAAGGGCAGGAGCTGGCTCCTGAATCAGTGTTAGTTTAAATGGAGGCACTGCTTCCAGATTTTCTACATGAGTGTGCTTTAGCAGGTGTATTGTTAGAAATGGAAACAGTATGTTTTTCCTTAACTTTTAATTGTATCTCAAATCTTCTGGTTTTGACTCTGCTTTGTTCTTCTACAATGTTAACTCTGGGAAAGGGGTAGCCAAATCTTCCATTTAAACAAAGGATTTAGAACTGCAGAGGCAGAGTTTTATGTCTACTCAACAGTTTAATTTTGTTTCATTTTAACTTGATAACTCTTTTTATCAGTGTAGCTGGAGAAGATGATGATGAGCCCAATTACCTCAATGATGAACAGTGCTGGTCAACAGAGCAGGAAGCTTCTGATGTAATGCCAAGGTTGTCTGCTGAGCCAGCTGAGCACAGAATGGTAGACAGTGAAGTGTCATCATTTGCTGTGCACAAACTCTCCAGGTGATGCTTTTTAGTGAATAATTTGTATCATGAAGAGGTAGATCACTGGTCTCAATACTCTATAAGTCCTCCGTGTAAGTGTTCTTCATCCATTTTGCTCAGATGTGGATATTTATTCAGTGCTTTTGCTTCGTTTGGGAGCATTTTATATGTGACAGCTTTTTCTGAAGAGTTTAATTTCTGTAGTTGAGTGGGGAAATCTAACCTTGAAACTATTAAGTGCTACATTCTGAGGTGTGAGTCAGTGGCTTGCATGCTCCCTTACTGTGAGCCTAATCAAGCAGATCTGTGCTTATTTTGCTTCATATGAGCCTCTCACTCACCTGTTGCCCTGTTTTCTCTGTTTTGGTGCAGGTATGGTTTTGACTGTGAGCGTTGTAGGGTGGTGCTGAGATCCTGCAATGGTAATATTGGGGCATCATTGGAGTATTTGCTATTGCAGTGCTTCTCTGAAAGGTATGGAGAGAAGATGCAGGTTTCTGCAGCAGCTGCTGAAGCCAGTCAAGAGGAATGTTTAGAGCAGAGACAAGAAGAAGCTTTTGCCCTCCGGTCAATTTATGGAGAAAAATTTGTAGAAAGGATTAAAAATCGTGTTTGGACTTTCAGTTTGGAATTGGACTACCTAGCCCACAGGCTCAGTAAATCTAAACAAAACAGTACAAGGGACACAGCAAAAGAGACCTCGAAGGAAATATGTAAATTTTACTGCCGAGGAGGCTGCAGGTTTGGTTCAAAATGCAGATTTAGACATGAATTCCCTCCACACCATCCACTAAATGCATCCAAGAACTCTGTAGGCGACGCTCATCTCAGACATAATGATGGTCCCATATATGAACTTGAAGTAAGATTTCCTGACGAGAACAAGTATCC
This sequence comes from Rhabdornis inornatus, assembly GCA_013397075.1. Classification (NCBI taxonomy): domain Eukaryota; kingdom Metazoa; phylum Chordata; class Aves; order Passeriformes; family Rhabdornithidae; genus Rhabdornis; species Rhabdornis inornatus. The sequence goes on along the minus strand of VWZS01003070.1, from coordinate 17,903 downwards.
TCTTCAGGCACCTCTTGTGGCATTTTACTCCACTGATGAGAATCTGCCTCTTGCTTGTCATCTGCACATTGCTGAATTCCTCTTTGGAATGGCCTTGGCAGCTGCAGAGTCTCATGAGCCAGTGGTGTACACCTTGGTGACTTGCTTAGAAGATGAACATGAGATCAGTGAGTTACTGAGCAATACTCAGCACAAGTTCAGTGTTCCTCCTGAGTCCCTGCTGGCAGCACCTCCTGTAAAGCCACAGACAGAGAGTACACCTGCTTCAAATCAACAAGCTGAAGGTACACCAAATCTCCTTTATGGTTTCTGGGCTAAGAGCAGTCAGAAAGATTTAAAAGAAAAAAGAGAGACAAGGCAGAGCCCCCAGTTCAGCCATCTGTTCTAAATCTATTTCTGGAGATTTAAGTCATGTGATGAGCCAGATCCATGATCTGTCTGTGCCTCATGAAGTTCCTTTTGTAATCAAGCTGCAGCAGAGAGGTTTTGTGCTGGCCAGAACTGAGTTCAAGGAGCACAGAGCTTGATTTGACTGAGTGAGTGATGCCCATTGCCACATAATCCATGGAAAGCATTGAGAGAGCTGTGAGCTCACCAGCATGGACCAGAGAAGTGTGCTTGGAAGGGAACAGGGGAAGTTGTTTGCAAGCTTTGTTGCATCTGCGACTCATCAATTCAGAAACCTCTTTTTTTAGATTACTTAAAGTTACCAACAGCTCCTCAAAATTAAATTACAAAGGCGGATTTAAGGGTGAGCAATTGTGACAAGTGGTTATAGAATGTTGTTCAAGGCATAATCCCTTTCTATTTATACTTGTGCAAACAGGTTGATTTCACAGGGGGAGAGCTGAGGCTGTGTCACATGTGGCAGGGGGACTTTTGAGCTCTCAATTCCAAAACTGCTTTTATCTAAGGCAAGCTTTTTTCAAGACAGCTTTTAAGAGCACTTAAATAGTGACAAACTGTGTTTTTGTTACAGTAAGACAAAGTATTGAATTTTTAATACCTCTGTAGAAAGACAGCTTTGTTCCAGAAACTGAGATTCCAAAAAAATTTCTTTAGTTAGAAAATATTCCTTATGCTATAAAATACCTTTTTTTTTTGGTAAAAGTAGCCTTAAAACTTTCAAGGGCTGGCTGACAGTCTGAGCAAATCCTGCTTCAATTGATAGGCGAATGTGCTGAAGTACCTGGTCCAGTTTCAGCTTTGGTTTAAAAGTACTTGGCAGTGGCTTAACACTTAATTAAAACTACCTAACATATAAGCTGGTGCTACCATCAAAGCATTTTGTGCTGCATAGAAGTGGTTGTGTATTGGAGAGGTGAGCTGAGGCACATGGAAACATTCAGGAAGGCAAACCACTTAACCATCCTGGCTCCCTGTGTGGCCACCTAGACCCTGGTGCGGGGGTAGGGACAAGTGGAATGAGGCTGGAGAAGCTGTGGGTGATCTGGTGAGGTGAGAGGAGGTTTGCTGGTGATGTTAAACTAAATGCATGTCAGAAACAGTCCTGCAGACCCTCAGGCCCAGTCTAACAAGATTCTTTGCTGGGAATGCTGCTGGAACATGTCTCTCTTTCCTGCATTGCCCGTTCCTTAGCAATAACAATACTTAACTGTACACTTACTGTCTCTATCCTCAACAGTGTCAGAGCCTCAGGAAGAAGAGGTGGTGGGAGAAGAGGAGGAGGAGGAAGAGGAGCCTGGACAAGTTGTTGTGGAGAATGAGAGTTATGTGAACTTGAAGAAGAAGCTTTCTAAAAAATATGATGTGCAGTCAAAGTCTCTGTATAACGAAAATGTTAAAATCTGCATGCAGTTTCAGCAGAAAAAGGTACAATGTGCAGAACATAGTTTTGTTGCTTTCTTTAGAGAAATAAATGTTTAAGAGGCAAGCTGTTGTTTCAGATGGTTCTATTCCATCCCAGTGGTGTTCTTACTGCTGTGCTGTCTGTTTTTGTCCATCAGTCTTCCAGGCACTTTCAGTCCATGCTGTATGAAAGACAGAAGCTCCCTGCATGGCAAGAGAGAGAAAACATTCTGGGTTTGCTTGAGAGTCACCAAGTTCTTGTTGTGAGTGGCATGACAGGGTAAGAGCGTGGTTGCACATACAGACTTTATGTATCAAAGTATACACAGAATAACATGAAATCCCTGTTCTGGAAAGGTTGGGGTGGTGGCTCATCTGTGACCAGTGAGAGCAGTCCTAGGTGAACTTCATGTGAAGGATCACACTGATGAAACAAAGCTAATTTCTAGTGGAATGCAGTCAGTTTGTGTGGGTGGAAGGTGTTGGACTTGGGTTTTTAATTAATCCCTGACTTTGCTGTGCAGATGTGGGAAAACCACTCAGATTCCTCAGTTTATCTTGGATGCTTCATTGCAAGGCTCTCCAAGCAGAGTTGCAAACATCATCTGCACTCAGCCTCGCAGGATCTCTGCTATTTCTGTGGCTGAACGTGTATCCAAGGAAAGAACAGAAAAGATAGGGCTCACTGTTGGATATCAGATCCGTCTGGAAAGTGTAAAGGTACATATGCTTTGCTTGCTGGTTTTCATTTACTCCTATTAAAATGTGCTTAGTGCTTCTCTAGTGTACAGAATCTCTGCCCTGTACCTGCCATGCAGTAAGAGAAGCAAGTTTGTATTATCTGTATTTTATAAAATACTGTGAAACATGTTCTGTATTTTATTTCATCTCAAGTTGCACAGTTCACTTTGCAGAATGAGAGCGCAGTGCTGTGTCTTGCTTTCTGTTGAGCGAGGTGAAGGGGTTTGAGAGTGTGAGTAATCCTGCTGTCCTTTGGAAGGCTGCTTTTCTGCCTATTGCCATTCCCATGTCTCCCAAGAGGAGACTGAAAAGTACAGCTACAGCCAGACAGAAACTTCTGTGTTGGAAGTGAAGTTTTGTCTGTGTTGCAGCTGATTACTTTTTCCAAGAAGTATGCTAAAAAAGAGACTCACCAAATCTTTCTAGGAACAGAGATCTGACTTGTTTGTCAAAGCACAATATCCACAGGAAAAAGCAGTTCATATTTTTTGATAGGTAGCAATTCTCCTTGGTAAGAATCAGGTGTTGTGTCAGCCAAGAAATTAAAATGCATCTCCAGAAGGGCTTGCTTGTTCCCTCTCAGTCAAACCTGGCACTGAGCTGAAACCAAATGCTTTACAGCAGCAGATGTAAAGCATTCTCTTTGCACTGTGTTAATTTGCCCATAGTCAACTGAATGCTTTGTCTTACCCTTCAAGTCCTCAGCTACCAGACTTTTGTACTGCACTACTGGTGTGCTGTTGAGAAGGCTGGAAGGAGATCTGACTTTGCAGGGAGTCACTCATGTTATTGTTGATGAAGTTCACGAAAGAACAGAAGAAAGGTAAATAATCTCTTATCCTGTAATCAGAATGAAGAAACGTAGTCAGAAAGTGGCTAAGGTGCAAGTAGCTGATCCTGTGGCAGTAATATGGGATGGTAGAAGGAGTCTGGGTTTAGGTTCTTGTCTTTGGGCAGTAGGAAATTGTGCTGCAGCAGCTTGTGAGAAAGCAAATCTCTCATAAGTTGCTGTGCCTCCAGTGTGCCTTCACATTTTAGCAGTGTTGCAAAGAGGTTTTTTATGGGGCTGGAGGGTTAAGTAACTTTAACCAGAGCTGTCTGTTTCTTACAGTTTCCTTGTTTCAACTTTTATCAAATGCCATAATTCTTCACATGCCTTTTGGGGAATTTTTTCTCCTGATGCGGGCTTCAACAGAGCAAGGGACAAATGCTCACATTTCCTTCCAGTCCGTAGATTTTACTAGACAATCTCATCCTAACCTGCTCTAGCCTCCTGGAGTTTTACCCTATTTACCTGCTGATCACATGCAAAAGATAATGTCTGTCAGTATCTCTGTAAATTAAGTGGCGAGCACCCTTTTCTTTGTTTTCCGTGTCAAACACTGCAGTGCAGTGGGTTTCTAGGAGGCTTTGTCTCTTACCCCTTATTCTGTAGCTTAGGTGGTATTTTAGCCACTTAAAAGGGCTTGTGTCTCTCAAGGATTCCTCTTCCTTTTTATTTAAAATCACTTCAAGCCAGTCTTCCAGTCATAGCCACAAAAGCTATAAATACATAGGGGAAAATACAGTGAGGGGAAGAGTGGGTAAGTCTGAGTTGCTCTTTCAGTGAAGAAGAGGAGCAAAAAGGTCTCATCTGTTACTTTGAGTTAATTTGTTATCTGATGTTCTTGTGTTGTCATTAATGTAAGTAGTTTATAAAACTTTTTGTTGTTTAAATGGTTTTGCTAAGTAATCCTGACCCTCCAGTAAGGGACACCTAGAAAAGAGTCAGATTTGCAGATTGCCTTTCACTAGGCCATTCCAACAAGCTCATGCTTCTGTGGTGTTGCTGTGCTGTTAGAAAACACTAGGAGGGTGGAGAGAAGGGGGAGAACAATAGTCTGAAAGTTAACACTGGAGACATTGAAATGTTCTTTTGCCTGTTTTCTTCAGTGACTTCCTGCTGCTGGTTTTGAAGGATATAATGGTTCAGAGGCCAGACCTGCGCATTATACTGATGAGTGCGACCTTGAATGCTGAGCTTTTCTCTCAGTACTTCCACTCCTGTCCAGTCATTAACATACCAGGTGGAAACCATTCATTTTTATTATAATTCATTGTATCAGAGATTTGTTGTCACTATTTCTTCTTGCAAAGTGTTTCTCAATTCAAGATGAGGATGTATGCAAGAAGTAGGATGCTGAAGACATAGAGGGAGAGACTGATGAGATTTAGGAGAGAAAGGACTTGGAAATGTTGACATTTTTGTACTGTCTGTATACCAGCAGAATTTCCCTCCTCAGAAGACAATCATTATATGGTGTGTGCATTACATGGTTCCCTGGGTTAGTTTCACCACAGCTGACAACTCTTCTGTATCCTCGTGAGAAAAGGATCAGTGAGAGGATCCAGCTGGATGTGTACACATTTAGCCAAATGTACTTTTAAATTCCCGAGTTACGACATGGAGCAGGAGAGGAACCATGGGTGTGTTCCCATAAGTGTATCAGCCCTTCTCCGTGTGTGTGAGTGCATTGTGCATGTTACCATGGAATCCTAGATTGGTTTGGGATGGAAGGGACCTTAGAGGTGATCTGTTTTCACCCCCTACCATGGGCAGGGATGCCCTTTCACTAGACCAGGCTGCTCAAAGCCCCATCCAGCCTGGCCTTGAACACTCCATGCTTGGAAGACACCCACTGTTTGTCCTAGTCAGAAATGGTGTTGAAAAGTGCAGTGTAGATGAGAGCTGCGAAGCCGGTGTGTGTCATAATAACCTGTATAAAATTACAACAATCTTTGGTCTTGCCTCTTTTCTCCATGCTGTTATGCCATGTGTAGATGGATTTATTCTCATGTTTCCTTTCAGGTCGAACGTTTCCTGTGGACCAGTTTTTTCTGGAAGATGTGATTGCAATGACAAGGTTTGAAATTCACACATTCTCAGATGCATTTGAATGGTGAGGTTGAGGTTGCACTTTTGACCTTGAGACTGCAATAGTTCTGTGCATTTATTTAAAAAGTAAATCCTCTCAGATCTCCTCTATCACCTGCACTCTTGGAGCTCTACTAAAGCACCTTGACCTTCATTTTATCTATGGTTTTTACAAAGTTCCTCTCAGACTTACAAAAAAATATTTTGGATACCCTATCTCTGTAGTTAATTATTAGAAGGGGACTCTTGGGCTTCTTTCCACACCACCAAATGTTCTTCTGCTGTCCAGGTATGTTTTAGAGGGCAGCAGTCCCTACAGGAGGAAGGTAAAGCAAGAACAGAATGAGAGACACAAAAGATCTGCATTTGAAGAAGTAGAGGAAGACCTGAGGCATGCTGGCCTTCTGGAAACCACTGGCACAGTGGTCAGAGATTCAGACCCAGACCAGAAATTAACTCTGAAGCAGCTCCTTACACGATATAAAGGTGAGCTCCTTCTTAAATTTAGTAAATTGGCACACACTAGTGTGGGATATTAGCACTGTAAGCTGAATGCTTATCTATAATTCAGAGTTTTGCGCTTGTGAAGTTCTAGATGAGAAACTTCCTGCCAGTTTAAAAAAAATAAAAGAGAACATTTGGCTGAAACTAGCATCTGAAAATGGACAGTTTTCAGCTGCTGTCTCTTTCCATCCCTTTTCAGATGCCTTGTTAGTTCCACTTTGCTCTCTCTATCTGTTCTTGCTGAAGCAGCTTTGCTTGAGGCACGGCATGGATCTGCCCTCTTCAGGTCTAAGCCAGGTGCTCTTTAAACTAAGCTGTAACTGGTCCCATGCTTCCACAGATGTTTTTTACAAGACATGGATTTACTGCATGTTTTGTTTCTTTTTTCCCAGGAGTCAGCAAGGCAGTGTTGAAAACAATGTCTGTCATGGACTTGGACAAAGTTAATCTGGAATTAATTGAAGCCTTGCTGGAATGGATAGTTGCTGGCAGACATTCATACCCCCCAGGTAATTTCATTGTCCTTGGGTGATAAATGAAAGAAGATTCTTGGGAGCTTCTTGGACAGTGCAACACTGATGATTTGCACGCAGAGTTTCTGTAGCTACTGACTATTTTTGAAAAAAAAAATTCTAGTCGAGTTACAAAGGTTGTGATATACATGGAAGGGGGAATGTGAGAAAATTGTCTACTTTGAAAAGTCTTTTGTGAAGGACTGTTACAGCCTGTGTGCTTTTTTTGGTACAGTAATTGCACATTAATAAAATATTGTGCTGTCCTTTTTGTTGAGTGATTTTTAATTTTTTTTTAATCTACATTTATAGGTGCTGTGTTGATATTTTTGCCTGGTCTAGCAGAAATCAAGATGCTCTATGAGCAGCTTCAGACTAATGCTCTTTTTAATAACAGGCACAGCAAGAGGTAAGGCAGAAAAGCTCCAAAACAGTCAGTCTTTACCCATAAATAAAGAGTAATTTCCTGCACAAAGCCTGCCTTTATCCAGGGATGAATAAGCTTTATTAGATGTGTGAGCTGACTCCAGTCAGGGTAATTGCTTTTCTACTATCTTGTTGGCTTGCGCCTTCTGTTTTTCTCCTCAGCTCAGGAAGGTCAATTATTAAAGTTCTCAGAGACCCTAGTGAGGAGTGGTTTCCATTTTGTGCTCTGCGTGATCCAGGCTGCTGAAATCTCAACCCTTGATTTGTATCAGAGTGTTTGCTGAGTTACATTTAGTTGTGGTTGTGTTTGGCCTTGGACGGTTACAAGGAGAAGTGACTCTCTGGACAGTGTCTAATGGGGCAAAAGTGTGTGCAGGCAGATTGTTCCCAAGAAGGGAGAGGCTGGAGATGCCCTGAGCATGTTGTCCTGTTGTCCTTGCAGGTGTGTGGTTTATCCACTTCATTCCTCACTGTCCATTGAAGAGCAGCAGGCTGTGTTCATCAGGCCTCCTGTGGGAGTTACCAAAATCATCATCTCTACCAACATTGCAGAGACATCTGTCACCATCAATGACGTGGTCTATGTGATTGACTCTGGAAAAATGAAAGAGAAAAGGTACTGGCATTCATTCCTCGGGGTTTTCTAAACTATTTTAAGCCTTGAGATTTCCAAAGAGCTGGGAAAAACTGGAAGGAAACTTGGTCTGTAGAAAGCTGCTATGAGGTGGAGAAAGCCAGTCTAAACTCAAATCCAAGTGCAGGTGTGGGAGTTGTATCTATATAGAAGTTGGCAGCATCTGCCTGCTCAACCTCCAGCCTGTTCTCTCTGCACTCCTTACAAGGGCAGGTGATAGGACAAGGGGTAAAATAGTTTCAGTCTGAAAGAGGGCAGGTTTAGATTGGATATTAGGAAGAAATTCTTTACTGTGGTGAGGCACTGGCACTGATTTTCCAGAGCAGCTTTGGCTACCCCATCCCTGGAAGGGTTTAAGGCCAGGCTGGACAGGGCTCTGAGCAGCTTGGTTTAGTGGAACCTTGAGGAGAGAAGACAAAGGACGATTCAATTCAATAAATGGCTTTTGACTCAAGCAAAAGCCATTTATTGTTCTTCTAAACATTGTTTATATTTACTTCTATTATACTTTGGATTACACAGTCACGCATTATTTGATTGGCACCTTTATATTTTCCATGAGGCCAGCACGCATCTTTTTCCTCATCTAACTTGGGCTGACACCCCTTTGTTTGTCAGCAACTTTCTGCTTCTTTCTTCTTGCAACATCAGCTTTTTTACCCACTGAGATGACCTTATTAAGAAGGTTTAGGCTGGTTCATTTGGTACATGTCCGTTTTCCTGTAAATATGATCCTACAGAACCTGTCTCTGCATGTGGCAGGGGGAAATTGGAATTGGATGATCTTTAAGGCCCCTTCCAAGCCAAACCATTCTGTGGCTCTGTGAATACAAGCCTGTCTCTTGCTCTTCTGTAGATACGACCCAGGCAAAGGAATGGAAAGTCTGGAGGACACCTTTGTGTCCAAGGCCAACGCTCTGCAGAGGAAAGGGCGGGCGGGACGTGTGGCCTCAGGAGTCTGCTTCCATCTCTTCAGCAGCCACCACTACAACCATCAGCTTGTTAAACAACAGCTGCCAGAAATACAGAGGGTGCCCTTGGAGCAGCTCTGTCTTAGGTGAGCTGTTACGCTTCTTGAAAAAGCCACTGTGCAGAAAGTCCTTCCTGTGCTGCAGGGAGGCACCTGCCACAACCCACACCAAGCACCATCGTCATGCAAATGTTAAAGGAAGAGGCCCTCCTATCCCTGCTGCACACTATGTACCCCTTTGTACTGGAAGGAAACAAAGCAGCACAAATACGTAAAGTAAAAACTTTATTTCAAACCTTAGTGTGCTAAATAGAAATCTGTTCTTACAGATTCATTATTCCACATTGCTCCCTGACTTCAGCTTTGTCACAGGCCCTCTTCTAGGGAGTGTGCTCTTGAAAGCATGTTTTCTGTTGGCTTTTTTTGTTCTGTTTTTACAAAAGCTTGCTTTTTTTATCCTGTGTATGGATCTAAGCTGCTTTTTTTTCTTCTTTCTTTGTTTTTTTTTTAATTTTCCCTCCCCTCCGCTTAAGAATTAAGATCCTGGAGATGTTTTCTGAGCAGAGTCTTCACTCCGTCTTATCACGACTGATCGAGCCCCCTAGGACTGAGTCTTTGCAGGCATCAAAGGTGCGACTGCAGGACCTGGGAGCATTAACTCCGGATGAAAAGCTCACCCCTTTGGGATACCACTTGGCTTCGCTCCCTGTGGATGTCAGGATTGGCAAACTCATGCTGTTTGGCACCATTTTCCGCTGCTTGGATCCTGCGCTGACCATAGCAGCCAGCTTGGCCTTTAAGTCACCTTTTGTAAGTATTCTTAACCCAAGGGCTGTGTTTTTGTGCAGCAGCAAAACGCTGTTGTGACTTGCAGCACACTACAAGTATATTAATTCTTTTTAACCTACATTGTTTATGTGTTAATGCAGTGCTTATGAAAACAGTCCAATTATAAGCAGAAGTTCAAAACCATGTGGTAGAAGCAAGAGTGGTATTTATGTACAGTAGAAACAGTGAATATTATTTTCAATTTGTAGCTAGGAAGTGCACACATTTTGTCTGAATTTGGTGTGAAAATTACTGGTAATATAAATTGTGAAACAGTGATAATGGTGGAGCTGACATGTCTGAGCTATGAATGCAGAGGTCAGTTTGGATCTCTGTGTCTTCACTGTCACTTTGGCTTTTTGAAACAGGTGCTCTTTTGAATGCCTCATATTTTATGTTATCCACAGGGAAAATTTGCATTCTGACCTCTGAGCTGCTGTGAAAATACCAAAGAGAATGTGCCATGTAGCTCTAGAATGGCTTGTCCAAGTGGTGAGGGAAAGAACACACTAACCTATTACTGCCTGTCTAGGTGTCACCATGGGATAAAAGGGAAGAAGCAAACAAAAAGAAGCTAGAGTTTGCAGTAGGAAACAGTGACTACCTGGCTCTTCTCCAGGCCTATAAGGTGAGTTAAAACGCAGTAGCCTCTCTTGGGGTTTTGTGATGTGTTTGAAATTCAAGCAGAAATGTTTTATTAAAGGCTTCCTCTCAATCAGGGATGGCGTTTAAGTATCAAAGAAGGCTCTCAAGCAAGCTACAACTACTGCAGGGAGAACTTTCTATCAGGAAGAGTTCTTCAGGTGAGTCAGTGTTTGTGGCCTGGCACAGGGACTGGCAGAATCCCAGTGACAGAAATAAGCCACTGGGGCAGACTCTTCCTGCTGGGCGTGGCAGCCGTCACAGAGCTCTCTGTTGTAGGAAATTGCCAGTCTGAAGAGGCAGTTTGCAGAGCTGCTTTCTGGTATTGGCTTTGTGAAGGAGGGATTGAGAGCCAGGGATATTGAGAAGTGGTCCCAAGGAGGCGATGGCGTGTTGGATGCCACAGGAGAGGAGGTAATTCACAGCATTTCATCTGTGCTTCAAAATGCTGCTGCAGTTTTTCATGTGGGCAGTCTCCAGAAAGGCTGAGGCCAGAGATATCCTGAGGTTACATGATGATCAGGGTTCGGTAGTTGTAGGATCTTCTGTGCTTTGGGACAACTTGTGCTTGCTTTCTCTAGGGTGCAAGCCACTTTGTAGCCAAATGTCAGAGAACAGCTGGACACCAGGAAAGTGGTGGCCAATTTGTTCCATTGGTGGTGGGGGGAAACACAGCCCAGGTCCAGCCTGAGAGCACAAGAGCCGTGACTTGTCCTCCCCTAATCAAGCACAAGAATGCAGCTATAAAAGTGAACCAGTTTCAGTGATTCCTGGAACAGGGCTTTACCTTTACATACTGAACTTCAGCTTTCCACACTTCACACACTGAACTGTAGGAACCCTAATGGTCCCCTATTGATTTCACAGGCAAATTCAAATGCAGAGAACATCAAGTTGATCTCAGCTATGTTGTGTGCTGCACTGTATCCCAATGTTGTCCAGGTAAAAGAATGCCTTTTAGTTTTTCCTTTTTCTGTCTAGCATATCCATACAGCCTGCTTTCATTTGGGCTCAGTGTGGCAGCCTTGAGCCTGGCTTAGGTTGCCAAAGTTTGCTGCTTGTGGTGTCAGAGATTGGAGCAGAGCTCCAGCTTCTATTGCCTGAGGCTGCTGCTGTTCCTACAGGCTGATTGCAGTGTCACACAGAAGCCAGCTGCAAATGTTAAGACACTTAAAATTACAACTTTTTAGAAGGCTGAGGTTACAAAGGAAGTCAGGGTTAGACAGTGCCTGGAGTGTAATACCTGTCTCCAGTGACTTGATATGTTGCTACTACAGAATTTGTTTTTGAAAAACTTAAAAGGTTTTCTGGTGCAGAAGATTTTTATAACCTTTTTTCTTACCGTACAGGTGAAAAAGCCAGAGGGTAAATACCAAAAGACCAGTACAGGAGCAGTCAAAATGCAACCAAAAGCAGAAGAGCTGAAGTTTGTTACTAAAAATGATGGTTATGTTCATATTCATCCTTCATCTGTGAATTATCAGGTCAGGATGCTTTTTTCTGCAAAGCATGCTCTTTTTTTTATAAAAGAAATCACCTTTGCTTGAGTATTTTAAATTACAGTGAGGCTCCCTGTGCATGTTTAAAATAAAAAATCTTAATGATTGAACAATCCTGTGCTAGGATTGTAAATAATGGTGCATTCCTGAGTTTGGAGTGTCCTCTTGGGCACAGGTTAAACTCCAAACAGTTGTTGACAGCTCTTATGGGTCAAGGAGGATCTCTTAGTGCTGCAGGTGCACTTTTAGGCACATTTGCTGCTCTCTGCAGCTGTAGAGGAGGCAGAGGAGGCCTGTATGGCAGAGGCAGGAGGAGCAGTGTCATTCTGACCAGGCTGCTGTGTCCCTGTCCCAGACCAGGCACTTTGAGAGCCCGTACCTGGTGTACCACGAGAAGATCAAGACAAGCCGCGTGTTCATCCGGGACTGCAGCATGGTGTCCGTGTACCCGCTGGTGCTGCTCGGGGGCAGCCAGGTGCACATCCAGCTGCTCAAAGGGGACTTTGTCATTTCCTTGGATGACGGCTGGATACGGTTTGTGGCTGCCTCTCACCAGGTGAGGAGCAGGAGGGGCCATGCTGGGAGAGCTGCAGAGCTGAGCTGGAGATGAGCCTGACCCTTGCCTCTGTGTTTCACCATGTGTGTTAGGTGGCCGAGCTGGTGAAGGAGCTGCGCTGTGAGCTGGACCAGCTGCTTCAGGATAAAATCAAGAATCCCAGCGTGGATCTGTGTATGTGCCCCCGTGGCTCTCGGATCATTGGGATGATAGTCAAGCTTGTGACCACACAGTGACATCAGAACAGCTTTCTGTAAAGAATCACCCATAGCCACTGCCTGAGAACAGACCAAGTAACATCAGTATCCTGATGTATTTATTAGTCCAAAATGTGGCATTGACCACTGGAAGAAAAGGCTGGCAACTGTACTGTTTTGGGTTTTTTTCTCCTTTTGTTTGCTTGCTTGTTGAAATTAAGGTGGCTTACAGCAGACTCTGGGAACTGGGGAAATGGCAACGCTTCCAGAAGGAACAGAAACCTTAGTGTTTATGGGACTATACCCTGGCAGTCCTATTTTCTGCTCACACAAACACCTGGTAGCCAGCTGGTTCTTGTAATAGTCATGGCTGGAGGCAGTATATGACCAAGGGAGCTGCTCCCAAATTGGTTTGAACTCACTGCTGTATTTTGACCAAGACTTTACTGAGGCAATTTTGGCTGTCCAGGGATCCTCTGTTTGCAGTTCAACCCAAAGCCCTTGTGCAAGTGAGCAAGAGGTTTATTTTGATTTATGTGAAGAGGTTCTAAATTTCAGATGATGTCCTGGGGTGAAATGAACTGACTCAGTCAGTGTAGTGTTGGATCAGTGCAGCGTGCTCTGGTGACAAGATAAAACTCCAGGACAGTGTAGATGGACATTCTCCCTGAACAAGGGGCTGTTCCAGCCCTTCCTCCACTGGGAAGAAGTAAAACAGCTAAAATGGGACTGCTGTAGTGCATGAAATGTATTCTGGTATGGGGTAGTCCTCGTGCCACCCTGCACAGCTGGAACCAAGTCCCAATTTTGGAAGCTTTGAGCCAAACTCCTGCTCTGGGGACTGGGCTGCTCCAGTGTGTGGTAAAATGCTGTAGCAATAATGAACTATTTCCTCCCTTTGGCCTTGCTTAATTGCAGTGCTGAGCATTGCTGCAGCCAAGCTGCTCCAATACCAAGTGCCTGAAGTGACAGGACTAGGTTGTCACCCTTCAGAGTAAAACCAGTGAGCGCTGCCTCCAGCACCAGTCTGATCTACAACCTTCAGCCTGAGGAATGATGAGTGGAGGGACAGTGTTTGGAGAACTGTTTGATTTTTAAAAAAAATACACATGAATTGTTTGTAGGAGTTTCACACCAACACACCCTCCTGTGAGGAAGATGACAGGAGTACCAAGACCAACAGCCCTGTGCAGAGAATGGCCACTGCAGCTCTGCTGGGATGGATTAGCCCCAGCTGGCTCCACTCCCTGCTCCATCCCACCTCCATGACCTGGCACTGGGAAGAGGATGGGATGTGAGAAGATTCACACATCGAGATACATTGAGCACAAGCTATGCACAGGCACAGCACATGGAAGAATTTATTCCCCACTTCCCATGGGCAGGCAGGTGTTCAGCCACTCTGGGAAAGCAACGTGCTGTCCTTCCCAACATTCCTAAAATTACCTGGCACTCCCTTTTCCTTGCTATTCTGATAACAGCCCTTATCAGCTGCAAAAAGAAATCAAATTGGCAAATATCCCACACTATTTTATTAATTCAGTAATCGATCCATGGTGGGATGGCGATAGTCTGGTTTCCCAAAGCAATCATGGATCAGCACAGCAGCAAGTGGCACATTTCACTGCCAGGAGGGAACTAGGCAGATGGGGGAAAAACTTGAGCTCTCACTTCCCCACAGATCCTGCTACTTGACAGGTCCTAAGCACATCTGCAGGTCATGTTCATCTCCACAAAACCCCTCCAATTTCCTAAAAAGGTTATACGGACATGTAGTACATACAGAACAGGCACATGGCATTGGTACCTTTTCCCTCTAGCTGGTGCTCTGCAGGGATGCAGATAGTACACGTGTGCCTGTCCCAACCTGCACACTGTTTTTCACTCCAGGGGCACAGTGCCTACTTCCCCATCCCAAATATGAACAGCAGGGTTATCACAACTGATTTCTTAGTTAGAAATTCAGTTTATTTCAATGCACCAATAAAAAAAAAAAAAGCCCAACGTTTTCAGATCACAGAACACGAACACAACAGAAGAGTTTTATATTTGTCTGCTAACAAGACATTTAGAAAACAGAGATTCATGCCAATCGCTAGTAAATAGAAACTGCCTTCTAGGACTAAGCCCTTACATCACAAAATCCCTTATAATGTAAACAAAATAATTTTTTTACTAAACTTCTTAAATTTGAACCCATTTTTTTAGGACTTTCGTTTCTTCAAGGGCTTCCTGATGGTGAGTGACTGAAAGGAAAAAAAGACAAACCATTAAGAACACCTCCAACAGCAAAACCAACAAACTGTGCATGCTACCCCAGGCTTCCTCTGGAGTTCTGCAAATCAGTGCTGTATTCTACACTTCAATGAAAAAACTGCTTTAAGCTTCAAAGTTAATTAAGAGAGCTGAGACATCAAGCCTGCTCAGAAGTCTCAATTCCAGCACATACTTCCACATACTTCCCTGGCAACACAGGAAAACTTCCTCCTTCATGGAGCATAGCACAAGCTTGGCAACTGTGCAACTCCTGAGCCTGCGGGAGTCACCAGAAGGAATTTAATCCTACACCACTTTCATGGCTTGCTCCACACCTTACATTACTCACTTGCTCCCTAGATTCTAAATTCCTCAGAAACATTTCATTAAAGCAGGTTTCCTTCGGAGTTATTATTGTGACATTCAACTACCAGCAGCAGGAAATGCCCATGAACAATTCATCTTCTCACAGATCACAGATTTAGGCAAGTAAAAAGCCTGAGCTTTTATCCTTGCCCAAGTTTATTTATTTCTCTAGGAACTGCTCCAGCTCAAGTGCTATTGAACCACAGGACAGACTCCAGTTTTAACACATTCCTACCTTCTCTTTGGAGATGGTGTTCTGGACTTTGAGCGGCTGTTTAAAAACAAACAAACAAACCAATCAGTGTGGTTGGTACACTTGGGTGCTCTCAGTAACCACTTCTGACCATTTAAAACCAGAAAAATTTGATTATGTTAAATGCACTGACACTGCTGGTAGCAAGTGTACCCAGTTACTTTAAGCAAGGAAGCTGCAGGTGAGAAGGAAAAATGCTGGAAGCCAGAGCCCTCTGAGCAACACACAGCTTCAAAGCTGCTGAAAATCACAGTAACCCTGCAAAGCACGAACAGTGAATTGAACAGTTAGGGAGAGAGAGAGCTACAGACATTTGAGAATAAAGGTAGGAGAAAATACGCCCCAAATCCTGTCAAAAAGATTTGTGATAATGAGTGAAAAACATCTGTATATAAAATCCTGGAAGAATTGCCTATTGTCCCCGTCCCGTCCCC
>VWZS01003037.1:13466-40646 GCA_013397075.1 Rhabdornis inornatus | reverse complement strand
CCAGGTCAAACTACGACAGGTAGCAGGCTCAACAAATACTGAAATATTCACAGTGTTATTAAACATTTGAGAATCAATTTAGATCAGTTCTAGTTCCAGCAATTTGCCTTTACTCCACTTTCTCTCTGCATTTCTGTTCCACACACTGTAATAGTTTTCATGTTTGCTCCTTGAAAGTTACCATGTTTCCTGCTGCACTTGAAGGAAGATGAAAGGAAAGTGTTTGTGGAGGTTGTGTTTGTATCTATTAATGAGTTGTTTTTGCAAATTACCATCTTCAGCGTTTTTCAACTCAGGTATGCTCTTTTTTTCCCCCCCCACAGGTATTGCCAGATGCCAATGCCAATGGGCTATAATCCATACATGTATGGTCAGTATAATCTGCCGTATGCACCCTCACCTGTGTATCAAAGTCCTGGACAGCCACCATATCCACCACCTCAACAACCTGGATACCCTTTTCCTCAACAGCCTTATTACCATCAGCAATAATGTCTCTGCAAAGAAGCCCTGCTTGTTAAAATTTGGCAATAAGTGTACTAAAACGTCTAGCTTCTGTTAGTGTATACCATACTGAACTGTATGCAGCTATAACTCCTGTCTCTTGTTAACTGCTCTAAAATGTCTAGATGAGTTTTTATGACACTAAACTCTTTGAAAGATCTACTGCAGTGATTTATACCATAGAGTAATGCCAGAATTTGAGCCTAATTCAGCTGTCTGAAGCAGTACACTACGTTTTGGTTAGACCAAAATATTTGTGTGCAGAAATCCTGTAAGTAACAAATAGGTTCAGATGAGAAAAAGCAGTGTGTGCACTGGGTGTGATATATTCTACAGAACCATATAGCATTTCCTTCTATACTTTATTGGTTTGTATTTTTTTTAGTTTAGTTAAAATCTGCTATTTTGTCTAATAATGAGGGCCTTGTAAATCATCAGTAAAAAGAAATAAATTACTTAAGAACGGTTTAAACACTCGGCATTCTCATTATCAAAAAAATGTGTTTTGTGTGTTTGTAGATTGTTTCATTTGTCCCTTGACTTTCATAACGTAAAGAAGTTCTCAAGGCCTTACAAGTGAATTTCAACCTCTTTTCCTTGATTCTGTATTTTTGTGACAGAATCTGTAATAACCGTTTACGTGTTGGTAGATGGAAGTCTTACAGGTAGAGCTTTCCTATAACTTTGAAGTGTATTGGACTGAAATACATTTTTTAAAATTTTTGAAGAATGGTTACTGTCATGTGCAGGATGCTATGTAAAAGAAGGAAGGTCACAGGTCTTACAGGACCAGTGAGTAGTTGTTCTAACTTTATTTTGCAAAGAAGTGGTGGTGGGAAATGTGTTATTGCTCAAAATAGGGTAACTATAGATTGCTGGAGCTTTGTGGTTTATTTTTTAAATTATTGCTTTTTTTCCCTTGAAAAATTTTATGTATTCCTTCAGGGAGCTTGTTATCAGTGGAAAAACTTTTTTTGGGGTGGGGGGAAAAGGAGATCTTGTAAATTAAAGCACATTGAATGTTTACTTTTGGATCCATCATCTCAAGGGATAAATAACCTTGCACTGCGTTTTACATAAGATAGTGAAGAATCTAAGTTTGGGGTTAATGGCTTCTACCAAATATTTGCTAACCATTTTTCAGCCTTTCCTTTTTCTAACAGGCTTGTCTTATGAGGGACTCTCATTTAGCCCCTGAAAAGAGTTGGTTCTATAGGGCAGTTAATTTTCTAAATGCTTCATACAAGATGTTCTGGCCTTACAGAATAACTGTCACAGTACCTGTGTTGCTAAAAGTTACTGCTTTGTTTTTCTATTAAAGTGCCTGATTAAGATATTGAGGTATATTTTAGTGTAGGTGTTTAGGGGTGCCAGTTATTGTAGCATCTGAGCGGAAATCTCACTGGATCATGAATATTCTTCCTCATAAAGAAAGCAGCATTTGTATTCATATGAGCTCCTTTCTTTCTTTCTCAAGTTCCTCTTGCTGTGCCATCATCCCGATTTACCTTGTGGAGACTCCTTGTCTTTAATACTAATCACTAACCACCATAGAAAATGTGGAACAAAAGGTAGAAATAAGCACCCCTTATAGAACTTATTGAGTACATAATTCTAAACAAATTTATTAATCTGTAGAAGCTCAGTGATGCAGGGAACATGATGGAGTAAGGGAATACGGCACCATAGTTGAAACTGCTGCACAAAGGTGCTTTGCATTTCTTTGTAAACATTGCTGAATGGGGTGGCACAGAAACATCTCCATTTTTTTTCCCTGATGAGAAGACATGAGGCAAGCAAGGACAATGAGAAAAAGCTAGGAAGATAACTGGAAACAGCAATCTGAACCTGATTTTGTTCTAACTGGAAAAACAGTAGTTTTCCACTAGTTTCACTGTGTCAATGTAAGCAAGTGCAAGTCTAATGCAACCTTTTAAATTCTAAATTTTTAGTATGCCATGGGCTGTAGGAGTTCCAGTTCACACATTAGATGCATTTGAGCTGTTGTGTGAGTTTGTTTCTAGTACCTCAATTGATAAAACTTATTTTCATGCTGTATACAAAAGTCATTTGTTCCAGCATAAAGATTCTCAGAACTGAAATTTCCTTTTTAAAATTTCATAGATCTGGAATTACTGTCAAAACATTTTTCCAGTTGTTTCTGCTTGCTTTAGTCTATTATTTGAATATGTGTAGAAATCTATGCATTATGTTCAGTTTTTCTCCTTTTTTTTGCTAAAGAGAACAGAAAAATCCAGAGACATGTTATGTATCTGCTTTTAAGCATGCAGTTGTCATGACTTTGGTTGAAATGTTACCTTGTTCTTCTATAGTTTATTAAAAAAATCAGTTAGAAAATTTGATTTCATGGTGTTTCTCTTGAGTCCTTGGGGTTCTGACAAGTGTTATTTTGGAAAGAATGAGAACAAGTAATGGACTCCCAAGATGTTTGTGCTGTGGTGAAGGCGTATCAGCTACAGCTGTTCTGTAATAACAGCCATGTTCAGATCCTGGTAGTTGTGTTTATTTCCCAAGCTGGTGGAGCATATTTCCCTCTGTTTATATGAGGAGGAAATGATTAAGGTTCATTTAATGGTTCTGTGCCTTCAGAAACTTGTATTCCAAGTTTTTTTCTGTGAACTTATGTTCAGGCTGGGTTACATGAGACTCCCAGCATCATGGGTATTAAAGCATAGGTAGCAAGAAAAGGGATTATAAGGGCAGCTAATAACAGCAGATAAACTGTCCCCTTGGGCAGTCAAGAAGTCAATTTCTTTTTAATTCTTTTAAAAGGCTTTATAATGCCATGTTTGTTCCAATTGCCATGTGGAGGGAAAAGTTTACAACCTTGTCCTTTCAGAGACTTTTAAGTCAAGCATTTATTTCATCTGGCATAAAAGCTTTCAATGCAATTAGTGAGAAAAGCAAGTTTTAGGAAGCAAGCTAATAGCAGATCAGTGTAATACCCAACTGTTGCAGGGCTAACAGGTCTTTCCTTAATTTTTTTTTCTTTATTAACATGGTTTCAGCCCGTATGGAAAAAGTGTCTTCTTTCCTGACCACTCATGTGACACTGCCAGCTAATAGTGATTTTTTTACTATTGTCCCATTGTTATGAGTGCTTTTAGAGCTGATTTGTGAGATTTAATTTGAATTAGACTGAATGGAGTCCTTTGCTATTTCAGAGTACCTTGAGGCAATATTTGAACCTTGACATACTGGAACAACCTCACCCATTGTCAGGTAGCTGAAAATTACAAGAAAACCCTTTGGAAAACTTTTTTTTCTTCTGCATTACTGGAGAGGTGTGCTTGCTTGTTGTTGCAATTTAGTACCCTAAATGTATTGGAAATGGTAAATCCCTCACCCCTGGAATGTCATGTAGTTTGACCCTTCTCCCCTCTGGTCTGCTTAGCTGGCAGAGATCCAATTTCTCCCTGCCCCCTTCCCAGACCCTAGAAAAGACCTATGTGCCCTGGCCTCTGCCTCTTTCCGCTCCTGGGACCCCACAAGAAATAAGCCTCGGATTCTCAGGGGCAGAAGAGCCTCTTTTGGTTATCTTTTATTCTGTCCATGCGGGGGAAACAGGCTTTCTCTTAGTATCTGAGCTAGTCGGGGGCTAGGGGAGAGTCTCTTTATCACCCGCAGCTTGTTACCAAAATGTGTTCAGGTCTGAAATGACTTGCATCTCAGAAGCTGTTTTCTGGCATGCATTTATCATGGCAGACCATTACAATAGACTAAGCTGGGCAATTGTGGGTTTGAGTTTTGTTTGTATACTATTGAGTGAAACTGCCTGAATTTTCAGGAGTTCACTATGTATAGTTTAAAAGAAGCTATTTGGAAAGTTTCAGTGCCTGAAAATACAAGCTATTACAGCAGAGCAACACTCAAAATTGCTTTTTTGTATTGTTTATGGGGAAGGATTTAGGGTTCATGCTGCTTTTGACTAACATTACTTAATGTGCTAACTTTTGGGGTTTACTATGACTTTTGAAAGGTATATTTGAAATGGTCAGTGTTTCTTGTTTTTTCTTTTTTTTAAAAAGTGACTTCTTGTTCATCATGATAGTTAAGTACTACTAGACTTAAAAAACTTATTCTTTTTTTTAATTGCACTGCTTTAAGTACTTACCCTTACACTTTTGTGTTCTGACAGTCAAAAACTTTATACTCAAGTTGAGATTTTTCTGATTTGGACTCAAATTTGGAACTCCAGTAACTTACTGGCAAGCATAGAGTTATTGCTAATCTCAAACTATGACTTTAATCTTGCATCTAATTCCCCTAATTGAGCATAATAATCCCTGCTACCAACAACTGTATCTCGGTTATATTGTGCTTTTCTTTTCCTGTTTTGTTTTTTTAGTGTTTCTAAATCCTTGTGAGAGGCAGGCCACCAATTTTTTTAACCAGGTTGTGAAGAAAAACTGTTTACTGTTAAGCATGAAAAGGAAGAGGCAGTTGCCATTGCAAAATCAGCACCAAGCTTCACCACATATTACTGCTTTTGGTCCCTTCAGTGCCTTCACCTTTAATCCATTCAGCAGTTCTGCATGGCAATGCCTGTCTGCATTTGCACTTCCAAGTTAAAGCACTCCTGGGTGCTGGAGTGCTGTTCTCAGTGCTGGTAAGCTGCTGGAGTGTTTGCTGATGTGAAGGTAGCCTGTTCCTAACAGCACGTTTTCCAGCAAAGTGCACTGTGTTGTTGGGAAGGCAGAGCAGTGGAAGGGCCATTCCCAGTGGGCAGCTTGCCTGCAGTCCCTTTACTTGAAGGCTGAGGTGGTGAGCAATCACGTAGGTATGGGCCTCTCAAGACCAGTTGGTCTTGGACCATGCTCCTGGGACACATGCACGTGACAGCTGACAGCATCTGGGTGACAAAAATGTGCTGAGACTTGGCTGTGGCATTATTGTGGGCACTGGTGAGATTGATACCAAAACCAGATTTGACCTCAAGTGACCTTTCACCTGGAGTAACCTGTTGGGTGACCTGAAGTAACCTTTATCCAAGAGTAAGTTTTGTGGTGTGACTGTGAGGAACCTTTGCCATTGAGGAACATCTGTCCTTGGACCTCAAGTAACCTTTAATCCTGAGGATCCTCTGTCTTGTGTCCTCAAGTAACACTTGGCCTTGAGGAACCTGTCACCACAATTAACCTTTGACTGGAAGTAAGCTTTGACCTCATGTAAACTCTGACCCTTGGCTTTGAGTAACATTTGAAATGAATTAACCTTGGCCCTGTGACCTTGCAGAACCTTGTACCTTGAGTAATCTTTGTCCTGAAAGGACTTCTGACCCAGCAAAACCTCTGTATTCTGGCCTTATGCAACCTGTGAACTCAGCAACCTTTCTCCTTGAGCAAGACCTGTCCTGTGATCTCAATTAACTGCTGTACTGTGACAGAGGCTGGACTAGTCTCATTCTGGAAATCTGCCTTAGAAAGTAGCCTTTCAGATCAAGTAGCTTCTGTCCTCTGACCTGAAGTAACCTTTGATCTCAAGTAATCTTTGTCCCATGACACAGGCCTGGCCTGGGCTCACTCTGGAAGGATGGCTTTGAAATTGTTGGGGACAAGTAGCATTGTGTGATCCAGGTAGAAAGCATTGGGCTGTTTTACAAGCAACATGAAGGCAAATGGCTTCCTCTGCCATGGCTGAGCTCCAGCTTCTCCTGCCCCACCTCAGGCATGCTGCTAGCAGTGGGAGACCCTTCTAGCTTCAATGTTGGGAGTGGGATTCTCTGTGGACCTACAGCCCTGGTGCCAAAGCAGACGACAGGAAGACTCGCTTGTGGAATGTGAGTTAGTGTCCAGGTTTTGCTAATGATGGCTTCTACTGGAACAGAGAGGCTGCCTGGGGTAGGTAACTACCCTGTGTTTTGGCTGGTACAACGTTTACAGGTTATTTAATCTGAGATTTGCCATTGGTCTGCCTGCTTTTCAGTGTTTGTCAGAAAGTACGTGGTGTGTGAGGTGAGAGGCTGAGGTGTAAATGCCAACTACCTTACACTTGGAGAGTTCACTGCAGTGCTGTCTGGTTGAGGATGGGCCTACCTACCTCTTGTTTCTCTGTTATTTCCTACTAAAGGATTTAAAATCTCCCCTCAAGTGGTAGCACCTCTTAGTTTTTGCTAGCTTAAACTTTTCTGAGTTGAATATGCATTTGTGTATACACACACACACACCCACACACAATATCTGAGTTGTATGACAGAGCCAGCCCGTGCTGTTTATATTCTCAGAAGATGAGCAGCATCACAGAGCTGCATGCTGAGCCTGCAGCAGAGGGCAGACTGAAACCATGTAACCAACATATCCTTTTGGTGCGAATATATGCAAAAAGAGATTTGAAATTTATGTTGATGGAAGGACAGGCAAATCGTTTTTTAATTAAGCATCATCAAATTTAACTACGTGTAGATACCATGAATGCTCCTTGATTTATGACCTGGAGCCTGAACTATAAAACCAGCCAAATGCAGGGACAATTATGTCAGCTGCCCGCATCTACCTTCCTGACCAGCTGCACACTGAACTCAGAGCACTGTGCTGCCGTGGCGAAGGGATAGGTAAGATTACAGGTCATCCTAAACTGCTTTATTGGCCTTCTGGACTTAACTAGTTTTTGGGAGTTTTCTGCTTTTAGTTTGTGTACTTGGACAGTATCTTTCTGCATATACCATGTGTGATTTAAGCTCATCTGGCATGATAAGATGTCTGCTTACCTGGAGCAGTACAAAATAAACTGATTAGGTTTAAACAGCTGCAGCAATGAGGTGACTGAAACAAAGTGGAGGGTGGGTGTCATCATGACTCATTCTAAGAGAAGGCGTAGAAAAAAGGGTCCTGTGCTGCTGGCGGGAGAAAAGTGTGTTGGCAGTAACAGCTCTGTCACCGTGGGGGCAGCTACAATGCTAACAGCAGATGTTGCACCTGGATGATGAAAAACACTTGAAGAGGGAAGATGTTGAAATGGAGGAGAGGAGAAGGGGCCAGGAGAAAATGGAAGGAAAGCTGAGGGAGGGATAGCTAATGATTGAGGAAACAGGAAGTAAATAAAATGAGTTTAGGAAGAGAAGGAAGAATGGAAGAAAGCCCCCAAGACTTTCACAATATCAATCATAATACTTTGGTTTCTGAAGGGAAAGCAGAATTCAAACCGAAAGGACTGAAATACTAACTAAAACAGAAGAAAAATCAATGGTGCCAAAGGGAGGGGTAAAAGGAGCTTTAGCTGTACAGAGAGAGAGTTCAGAAAAGAAATTTAAAGGTGAAGGAAATTATTCTTTTTCCAGTGAGTCTGGAGAGCTGGATGAAAGGTGGGGGTTGTTGATGGACAGAGAAGGGAAGACAGAAGATGCAGCAGATAATGTGCATTTGACAATGCTAGTCCAGGCTGGCTGTAACAAGGATTTACATCTCAGAAATTAGTAGGATAATCCATGGAGTGACCAATCTGAGTAGAGGAATCAAAATAGGTGCTTATGTGCCAGTGTCCAGCTTTTGAGTCAAAAAGGGGTGGTGTGAACCTGCAGCTTGTAAAGCAACGGAGAGACAGCAGGTCAAGGTGCAAGAGCCTAAGATCTGGTGGTACACAGGAGTATCTCAAAGCAAATTGAGTTTCTTATTTAAGAAAGCTGAATTTCTTCTCTAATCAGCCTCTTGCAGTCACTAGTTATATTTCACTAGTGGAGCATTTAATATTTTATTAGTAAATTTTTCATTAGCCAGTGGCTTCCAGCAAGTATTAATTTCTATAAGCAGGAAAGGAGTATGTGATCTATCACAGAACCAGATGTAGATCCAGATTAAAACCACTTCCCCGGTGCCTTGCTGTTTTCCAGTCTTGTTATATGGCCCCATTGAAATACTTTTTCATTTTGCTTTGAAGTAAACAAAACTTTGCAAGTGCAAGACCAAGTGCAGGGCATTTCTAATGCCCAAATGTAGAAGGAATACCTAACCAAGTGTGCCTGGCAGTTCCTTAGCACTAGATGGCATTAGATGGAAAGGCGTAACACAAACCCTGATCATCCACCACGCACTGCACTGCTGTTAAATCTCCACCTCTCACCAGCATCGTCAGCTTTGTGTGGAAAATTTTGAGCTGTATTGTTAAGCGTCAAGACAAAGTTGGTGGAAGCTGATGGGAGAGAAAGCTTTGCTCTGCTACAGAAAGATTTTTCTGCAAATATTAGAGAAATTGGAGTACTACCTGTAAGTCTCTAGAGGAACAATGTTTTCTGGATTTTCATATTCCCCACATACACACACACTTTGGCTATATTAGGCATGTGGCATTTCATCACAGGGTTGTCAATGGGGATTAACAATGGACTCCCTCCAGCCCACCCTAATTTTCTGCAAAATAACACCCTGTGCCTTTTATTTTTAAGGGACAGAAGGGCAATAGGTTGTGTGAAATACTGATAGTGATGACCCACACCATCATTTAATAACCTTGCTAGTATATAACACTTTTCCTAATCTCTGAAGAGGAGGTGATAGCATACATGGGAGTCTTCCCTTCTGAATGAGGGCTGCAATTTTGGATAGCTGTTTATGCTGTTGGGTAAGGGAAAGTGTCCTTAAGGTGATTATTGAAATTGTTCTGGTCTCTGCCATGATGTAGAGCTGATAGTAATGTATTGAATATGATACACACTCTAAGGCTGGTTATGGTAGAGTTTATGCCCAGGGAGAATTTACCTGGACTAACTATTTGCTTCCTGTTGCTCTGTGGTGGCTGTGTTTTGTGTGGTCTCTCATCTACTGTGGAGAGGAGTCCAAGGGTGTGGGCTGGAAGCTCACAGTAATACAAGTAGAAACTTCTTGTGCCTTGTGTACTTCCCTTGAGCTGTGCTTGCTGTCTTTTGAGGTGGTCTGAGGAGACCTGCTCTGTGCACAGCTGCAATAATATTCATATCACATGGCACAGAAAATGAGCAGGTATTTGGACCACACAGTAGATTTTTCTGTGTTACTGAATGTTACATGCACACAGGTTACTGAAACTATTTGGGTATAGCAGAAGTTACAAAGCCTCTGTTGTGAAGAGGATAATCCTTAAATACTGCTCAACAGTCATACAGGTCACTTTGAAAATTACTATAGGTGTAAATAGAGTTTTCATCTCCTAGAATGCTGATTAATACAGATCACAGTGATTTTATACAGCTAGTCTTAAGCATGGATGATTTCTTAAAGCCCATTCAACATGAGGCTGATGAAGCTTTGTCACAAATAATTTACAGGGTAAACTAGTCCCTAAAGCTTTAGAATAAATGCAAATGCTCCATCTTGCAAGTGTCTCCTTCAAGCAGATCCTTCTGCCTCCATATGTGCTCTGAGTGATACCTGTTGTGGGCAGCTTTGCTTTGCATTCTGTGAGTAAACACTAAGTGTGGGGAGGACCAAGTACAAACAGAAATTTACGATTGGAATGACCTTAACTTCTGGTTGAGAGCTGCAGAGTAAGGGCAAGAGCAAAACTGGGCTCTGTGGGAAAGCATTTGGTGTGTGTCTCTGCTGACAGCATCTACTGCAGTGAGTAGAGAAATGGCTGGCAGTGCTCATGGAGAGCAGATTAGAGATTGGGAAGCGTAGGAAAAGAAGAAAAAGGTACGGGTTATACACTTGCATGCTCTTGCAGCCTACTAGGGTGCAGTCTTGTGTAACTTAGTTCTTGTAATTGGATTACCAACTGTGACAGGGGAGCATAAAAACTATAAAGGTATGCTAAAGGATTTAATATCTTCCTGACATCAGGAATGGACTGATGGACACTCAACTTTTCCCCTAAATTTACTTTGATGATCTGACCTGTCCTTTTTCTTGTGTACATGTCTGTGAGAGGCAGCATGGTAATTAATTTTGGAGGAAAGAAGAGGTGGAGTAAACTTAGTTGCCTGCTTCATTTTCTTAGTGTGCAGGTGACAGGGCAAGACACTGCAAGGGATGGGCAAACCTTCATGCAGGTTGTCTTTCATTTTGATAGTTTCTAAGCAGGAGCCCTGAGTTCCAAAGCCAAGAACACATTTCCCACAGATGTGTGCCTTGTGGCGGGCAGTGTGATATAGTGTTGAATGACCAAGAAAGTATAGGTTTTTCTACTGAAGCACCTTCTGGATATGTAGCAGTTACAGGGGTGGTCTTGTTCTACTCCTGTGCAAATTTTCTATCATCTAGTGAGATTTCTTCGGCTGGAAAACTTACAAGATCACTTTTCCCTTACCTGAATGCTTTCACAAAACTCCTTCCATCTAATTGTCCTCAGAACTTCAGCTTTACTGGCAGGTTTGTTCAAAGTTGCTGGAGGCCAGGAGAAGAATTCACAGATGTACAGAAGTATGTGTGCATCCACTCACTCCCTTGCAGGACAGCATCATCGCACAAGTGATGTTTCCATGGAAACAAGGATAAAAATACTGAATAATGGAAATTAGAAAGTCATCTAACAAGTATTTTATGTCCTGGACAAGGTTATTCTCATCTATATTCTCTGTTTGCATGTGTTTTCAGAATTTTATTTTGTTTTGTTGGTACTCTTCTCCTCTTATACACAAAGAAGGACCCTCAGCAATAGACCCTGTTGTTATTCCTTCTGAAGAAAAATGCTGCATTGCATCACTATGTGCTGCTGAAGCACCTCGATGAGATCAGAAATTCATGTTAAGGATTTTTCCTTGTGTTGGTTGCTCTGCAACCATGTCCTGCAGAAAGCAGCCTCTGGGGCACTGCAGTAGGTAGCCCAAAGTAAGCTATGCATCCTTGGTCTTTGGATAAGAACTTGCTTCATGCCAGCACTGGGAGTGTCAAAAAGGCACATTAGACACTGATTTATCCTTGCCCTGCAGCTCTCCCAAATGTGTGTTTGGGACAGCTGGGCTCTGAGCCAGTGGTCTAATGCACACAACTGGCTGTGAGTGCCCTGTGTCCTGCCACAAGCAAGTTGGCATGGCCAAACAAAGCCTTCAGAAGCTGCAAAAGTGGTCTTGCAACTTGCATATAAGCAAGGCTCTGCACTTTAGAAAAATCTTACATTTTATTTCATAAACATAGGCATCTGCTGTTAATTAAAGTAGCGGCACATAATTATACCCTTTCTTATTAGTAGAGATAGAGTCTGACAGTTGCTTAGATACCAAATAAGCAACTACAGATTGTCTTCTACACTTTAACAAGCACAGCAAGCTGGAACAATAGAATTGTAAACTTATTCTGTTTTATTTTTGGTAAATGTGCCTGGGAAAAATATGTTTAATCTCACTAGTAGCTCGTAATGTCAGCTATAAAGTTCTTTAGCTACCTCTCTGCTTTCCTCCACGAAATACCAACCAAACACTTTTTGTGGAAAGGGCAGGATACATCCTTGGGGAAAGCATTAGACAGAAGGAACAACAGTGCAGTTAACAGCCACCATTTTGCTGAGACCACCATTTCAAGCTTTCTATATCCAATGAAAGTAAACTTCTTTTTAATGATTAAAAAATCTAGGTGCTACTGCAGTTATACTGTGGTTTAAACTTAGCTGACAGCTAAGCAGCACACAGCCACTCACTCCCACCATGGTGGATCTGGGGAGAAAACCCGAACAATAAAACTGGGAAAATTTGTGGTTTGAGATAAAGACAGTTCAATGGGTAAAGTAAAAGATGCACATGCAAACAAAGCAAGGAACCCATTCATCATTTCCCATGGGGGATGCAAGTCTTCAGCCATCCCTAGGAGAGCATCATAAGTAACACTGGCTTGGGAAGATAAATGCCATCACTCTGAATGTCCCCACTTCCTCTTTGTTCCCCTCAGCTTCGTATTCTGGAATGCTGCTGTAGGTTATGGGTTCCTTTGGTCAGCTGGGGTTCCTTCCAACTATGTGAGTACCCCTGGCCTGCCCCAGTTTCAGAGCAATATGAGAAGTAGAGAGGGACTTGACCTCTCTGTAAGCACTGCTAAGCAGTTGCTAAAACATTGCTGAACTATCAATGCTATTTTTGAAAGCACAAATCCAAAACCTAGTCCCATGGGAGCTATTGTGAAAAAAAATAATTCTGCCCCAGCCAAAACCAGCAGAAAAATAGGAACATGAAGAGTGCACATACTGTAGCTACTATCTTTAAAAAGCAGGTGTTACAAAATGTGGTTGCCTGTTTTTTTTACTGTTAAGCTCACAGCCAAAGCCCTCTGGATGTGACAAGATGGATCTACAGCTTTGCTAACTGTTGGGAAGGATAAGGATTTGACGGGAAGGTCTTACAGATATGTATGTATAACAGAGAGATTTTTGAATGTAAAATTTGAAGAAAAAATAGAAATAATAGCAAGTTTTAATATAAAAAAAGAATTCCTAAGCCAGTTTTACTGGGTAACTAGAAGACAAAGAGCAAGTGAGTTGAAAGGGGCTTTTTATAACTTAGAGCAATTGATAAATCCACTTTAAACAAAAAATGTTTTTACCAAGCAAAAAGATTTTCACAAGCAAACAAGAAAGCCAATGTTGCAAGTAGAGAAAAATCTCAGAATTTTCTACTGTGAGAAAACTGAAAAACAACTTCTAGCTTAAACTGTAACATACTAACCTTTTGTAATTGAAAAATAGTAACATGAATATTGTAATGTTAGTAGTTAGAATAGGTTATAAGTAATAGTAAAAATATTGATTGGTTGTCATGTATTAAAATGCTCTGTAATGAAAAGTATGTAACGTATTGTAACCAGAACTAGAAAAGCTTTAGATGAACCTACAGCTGTGGCTGAAAAGGGTGTGGACTGGGCTCTTGTCACCCATGACCCGTAAATTACTGTATCATTTAGATACAATAAACAGCATTTTAAAGAGCCACCTGGAGCCCCGCATCCCTCATTTTTGGCTCTGACAGCTAACAAAGTCCCTGTTGCTTCTTATCAGAAAACTCATTATTCTATATTGAGAAATCACTTCTCTTGCCCCACACTGTCAGCAGTATCCTCAGAGGTATAGTTGAGTGTGTGACCTTTTCTTTCCTCACATTCTCCTAATAACCCCCAACTTTCTTTGCTCACAAATCCAAAACTCTGTTGATACACCAATAGTCTCACTGCTCTTGTTATTAAACAGTAGGGAATGCAATCAGAGCAGCTAATGCCACAATAATCGTCCGGATCCATGTGTTTATCTCTGAAGATATCAGAAACGGTGCTATCTGCAAGAGAGATGATTTATTTTGGTTAATTTTCCACCTGCAAACCTTTGGAGGAATACACTGAGCATCCAAATGCTAAAACACTTGAAGCTGCAATGAGATTTCAAATGCCTTTGCTACTGACCATCAAAACTGTTCAATATTTCTCAACGGATGGAGCTAGCTCATTCCTGAAAAAAAAAGTTAATTTTTGACAGGGTCTTTCATCCCTCTGCAGCACTGTTATAAGAGATCTAATAAACAGATTGTAGGGTTTGCAGGGATGCCGTAGCGCTGGGCCTGCAGGGTCTGCTTGGTCAATGTCACAGCCTGCCTTACTTCTTGAAGAGCCAAACTACCACATTCCTTCTGGTGGCCTGTTTGAGGGATTAGGGGTTGGACAAAATTATCAAGTTTTTTCTTCACTTAGATATAGCAGCTTTGCCAGAATTTAAGGCACCATTCTGTGGCAACCTGCAGAGAGAGGTAATATGCAGAGAAGCAGTTGAAGCTTGCTGCTCAGCAGAGCAGGTTCAGGCAGTTCTCTATTCTGCTGCTGAATTACCTCTCACATCAGCAATACATCAGCCTGCTTGCAAAAGGAGATGATGGGATTTTTCCAGCTACCTGCATAATTTCTAAGGTCTATAAGTTCTGCTAACTGTGACTCTTTGCCACCCTGTGTCAGATGTGAAATGACTCTCCCACATAAGAACCTTTATTTTGGATTTTCTTTCTCCTTTCCAAATGCATGGTAAGAGTTGCCATCTGTGCTAACAAGCACTAAATATTTAACACTGTGTTAGGCAGGAGTTTGGGTTCAATATCAAGGTGGTGGTATGGTTAGTTGGAGTGTGGTTGGAATTGCTATAGCTCACAAGCAACACATCTCCCAGTAGACCTTCCTGGTGCACATAAGTCTGGGAAACAGGTTGCTGGTGGAGAGAGAAGGATGGTTTGCTTATCATTGCCTATGCAGCCTGCTGGGGCTGACAGGCTGGCAAAGGTTAGACAGGTCCAGAGAGGCTGTGCAGCTGGAATTGCTTTTATATGCATGTTAATATCCAAGATTTAAAAAAAAAAAANAAAAGGTGAAGGGGGAAAAAAAGAAAAAGAAAAAAGAAGAAAAAATACATAAATAAGAAAAAAAAAAGGTTTTCCGAGCCTGATGCTGTCACTGGATGCAAAATATGGTCTAAGTACCCTGTGATGGCTAAGTGTTGGTGGGTTTGGAGAACCACTATCTCTCTCCAGATTGCCTTTTAGTGCTGCTGCATTGTTGCTGTTGCTTCCTCCTCTGAAATATGACCAGATTTAGATTCTGCCTTACTGTTTTGGCAAACGTGCCTTTCAGTAGCTGGCATGAATAGCTAAGTAGTCTAGTTAGTGCTTTCAAGTTGGGCAGATCAATAGTACAGGCATTCCTGAAATGCAGATGAAAATGCTTTTAGTTCAAAGTTTTAGAGCTACAAACAGCCTTAGGGTGCCAGTGGGTAAAAGCCAAGGCACCTTTTACAATTGCTGTGTCAGCCCCTGGAGCCTGAATCCTTGTCTTCTTCCAGTCTGTATGTGAGCTGGATGGTTTGTCCTGCTCTGCATGTTGCCTTACAGCCCACTGTGAACTGACACAGAGAGGACACAGATCAAAAGGCACTAGTACGTAGAGATGTGGGTAAAGCGTTACAAGAAGGTAAAGTGCTGCAGTGAAGAACTCTTAACTTCTTTTTCTATTCCCAGATTTTGTTACTGGGTTATTTCCCTTTCCTTCATTGTGTGATACGAATTTTATCATCCCAGTAACATTTATTTGCCAGATCTTTTTCTGAAAGTCTCTTGACAAGAAAGCTGCACTGCAAGTTCTTGTGCTCTTTCCCTCCCCATCAGATTTTTCAAATATTTTTATGTGGGTTCAGAAGCTTCTTTCTTCTGCTCTTTTTCTTTTCTCAGCACAAACATCACGGTCCCAAGGGGTATATTTAGAGTACAGATGTAAGCAAAATGCAGTATCATTGGATATGCTTCAGGCTCTTCTACATGAAACAAAGAAACATAACAATCCCTTCACCTCTTCCAAACATAAGGGTCATCCTACTTCCTGTCAGACAAAGCCATGCAAAAGTCAGTAAAATTCTCAACCAGCTGTTGACTGCTTGTCCTTTTTATCTGTGGGTAGTTGACAGTTGTGTGAGATGTTTTTTAGCAACTTTCCAGAGAAGTTGCCTGTAAATTCTGCCCCCTTCAGAGCACCACAGACCCTTTTCAGAAAACCAAATTTCAAATCAAGGTTATATAAGAGGTAGGTTGCCTACTGTAGTCTTGCTTGACATTTTGGTTTCAGACAAGTGCATTGGTGTGCTGTGCAAAAAAATGTATTTCTCCTCTGTTTTATTTTCTTGCTACAAAACATGTTCTAAGTCAAGCTCAATTTACCTGGTGGCTCTACAGTTGAGTTGTGGCAGTTTGCTTCGTGCTTGGATGATGATACAGGTTCTACTGACAAAACATGCATGCAGGGCTCGTATATGATCAGAAAACCAACCTCCAGTGAGCAGTCACAGACTTCTAACTATACCTCCTTTTCTATACTCTACAGATCCCTCATCTCTTTTTTTTTTTTTTTAATTAAGAGATCCTCCTCAGTTGATGTGCCTTTTTCCAGACAACACCTCAGGAATCTGGCATAACATACCTCTGAGAGGCTGTGGATATCCTCTCCAGTGATTCAGTGTCTGTTTGCCTGTCACCCTATTGGGGGTTTTTCTACTTCAGCACCAGAACAAAAATTAGACCTCATCTTTCTTAGAAAGGACTTTACAACACAACAGGAGGCTGCTCCCAACCATCTGTAGCTGCCAGGCACAGGATAAGACCCTTCATGTCAGCACATGCTTTGGCATGGACTAGTTGGGGTGGAAATGTGTCTCCCAAGGCTCAGGCCTCTGGGCCTTTGGCGCAAGCAGTTGACCGAGAGTGGATAAGGAGGTAGGGGCTAGATGGGTGAGACTGTAGTGGAGAGGGGTATGGGGATATGGAAGCAGAATAGGATGGGAGGGCAAGAAGCATCCTTTTTGTTCCATCAAAGGGACACGCATGGGCTGGTGTAGGGCTGGAACCATTTTGTCCCATGATCACTGTGGAGGGACCACTGCAGGGAAGCCTAAGCAAGTTTCATCTGAGAGAGCTCCCAGAGCAGATATGTCTTATTATATGCAAGTTACAAATTGCTACAGAACCAGGAGTGAGTTCCTAATGCAATACATGTCATCTAGGAAAGAAGATATATGAGAGGTGGAGAGGTGGTCCTCCAGCTGGAGCGGGGGAAAACACTAAAATGCCAAAATGCCTTCTTATATCCTCATGGGCTGAAGTGGTATTTAATTTGAGCCCTCACAAATGCACAGACACTATCAAAGCTGTAAATGTAGCAAAAAAGGAGGGAAAACTGGGGACCTAAGAGCTGCTTTGAAGCTTCAATATGTCGCATTGAGAAACTGAAGGTATCAGTTCGAGGGAGAGCTAAAGCAGGGTTGCCTTTGGCAGACCGCTCTCTTCAGACTGGGCAGTCCTTATTCCCTGCAGTTAACAGATGTCTGAAAGGTACAGCGAATTAGAACAACTTCCTCTATCTTGATGCATCTTATACCTCTAGCATCTGAAGTACCTTTGCTAAAAGGTGTTTTTGAGAAACTTTAAATAATTCTTGGCAGCAAATTAGATTCCAAGCACAGCTCAAGTCTGTCTTTACTCATGCCATGCTTTTCTTTTGTGGCTGTACTTCCAAGATGTTGCTTAAGAACTTGCCTCATTGCTTTGCCAGGGAGAAAGAAGAAAAAGAAAAAGAAAGAGAAAAAAAAGTTTTGCTTTTTTCCAAGGTTTATTGGTTGCTCAGCATGAACTTCAATGAATCTGAAAAATCTGGGAAGCTTTTGCTTCAGTGGACTATAAGATACCCAAATAATTGCTGTTACACTGAGAACTGGTCTGGTGCCTGCAGTCCAGGCGAAAAGGGGTAACATCCATATATGTCACAAAGGGGTCATGTTGTTCCCTCTATTAAAAACAAAGGGGTTTTTTCAGAGTATAGGTTTCAACAATTTGTTAGTCACTGTGTTTTTGAAAAAGAACTTCCAATTTTCCTGTTTGTTAGTGTTCTTCCTGTGCTGTACACAGTGATGCTTGATCAAATATCCTAACACCATTATAATTAGCTGTACCTAATACCTTAATGAAAACATCTGTGTGTAGGCTCCAGGAGAGGTGAGAAGCAAGAGACTATTTTTCTAAGTGTATCAGCATGTTCACAACTCTGTAGTTTGTATAGTCCAGCTACATTCCCTCTGCTTATACTCATTGGCTGTCTTCCTTTTCTGAATCTGCTGTGGGTATCCAGCATTGAGTATCTAGTCCCAGCCCCAGATCACGAACTCAGGTGGCAGTTCTGCTGCTTGGGATGTACTGGCAATTTTGGGGAAATCCAGCAACCAGGAAAGACTGTGGTGACGCTCTGTGGTTTCCCCGCAAGGACATCTCATGTGCCATGTTGCTTGGTTCTCTAATCCCCTTGAGCAAACATTTTGACTCCCACCCCATACATTTCTGACTTAGACCACATTTATGATGTTTTAACTTCACCTCCAATAGTTAAGATATTCTTCTCCTGTTGTCTTGTTGTCTATGCATCCCTCGAAGTCACTACAGTGCACAAGGGCGTTGTTCTGCACACAGTACCTCATTCATAAATTTTCCCAGGCATTCTTCAAGACCCAGCCAACAAGGGCATTTAACTGAAAAGGGATTTCAGCCTGTGTGATACAGTAACTGTGGGGTTGACAGAAGCTGCAGAAAGCTGACAAGAGATGATTTCTTACAACTGTGAAGCCTTGAAGTGTGAAGTTTGCAGTATTTCTCATCCTTTTGGAATGCTGTCATAATTTGATTGATTAATCAGGGTTACTTAGCAGGGATGCTTACCTGGCAAGACAACTTTTGTGCTTCTCCTGTACAAAACTCAAGGCCAATGAGCAGCTGCATCTGGCTCAAGCAGTACTGTTAAACTTCAGTACCAAGACCTATGTGAGTTTTATGTTTCCAATGTATTTCCACTGTTGAAGGTACTGTTGTGCTTTGTCTTAGCTGAGGTGCACACATTTTTGTAACCTGCATCATTTCATCTGATTACATGCATAGAGCATTTTGCCCTAGCAATGTTAAGGAGGCATGTATTTTCTCTCTCTGGTGTATATTTGTTACTAACAGTCCAGTGCAAGTCAGCATGACTTAGTGTAAAGGGTAGTGTGCTTCAAACCCTCTGGTGCAAGTTCGATTGTTAGCTTTTAGATCCAACTTTCTGCCTTTCACCAGTAGGTCTTCAAGTTTCCTAAAACCGGTTATGGGAGATGATCAGCTCTCTGACGCAATATCATGCAAAATTGGGTGTGCCACTGTCCTTCTGCTCAAATGTTCTCTGCCCTGAGGAAACATTGTGAAATGCCTTTAGATAGTGAAGCTGGGGCCTCATTAGGCTCGGCTGTGAGATGGCAAAGACAGGACCCTTGCTCCTACCTGTGTGCTACCTTTTCAGGTTTGACTTTGTAGCTTGTGATTCCTCCTGCACGTCTTTGTGCTGAAGCCTGACCTTCAGGTTTCCTTCTTCTCCTACCTGATGGAGGTCAAAGCAAGCCAGCTCGCTGCTTTCCCTCCTGTGCTAGTCTGTGTACCATGCTCTGTGCTTGTGGCACCTGCCTGGGCGGCTAGTATTAGTATTTTGATTTTAGTTTTCAGCCTTTGATCTGCTTTCCTTGAGCTATTAGTCATCTTGTCTCATTCATCAGTGAGACTGCTTTTCTCCTGAGAAGTGATGCTCTCTTTCTCTTCCATGTTTCCCCTCCTACTAGAGCTACACCATGACCACGGTGCCTGAACTTAGCTATGCCATCTGTTTTTCTCTGATGCACTTGATACAACAGAATGCTGCTTCTCAAATGACATCTCATCTGAAAATATACCTTCTTTTAAAAAGTTTTAAAAGACTGTTTAAAGTATTTTTCTAAGTCTTTCCTTACCACCATGCCAAACTTGTGTCAGGACCAACAGGAAGAGTATGTTTTGCAGAATGAGGGCTGCATGAAGCAAATACACTTCTGCCTCGGATCGAATGTTCAGACTAGAAAATACTGATCTCTCTCTTCTGTGGCTCACCCAGAGCTGCAAGTTCAGCTTAATAGAGTCTTATTCTTGGTAACAAAAATCTTCAGAAGCTCTGCAGTGTTGAAAGGCTTGGCTCACCTTTTTCCCCCAAAGAACTCCAGCAGATCAGGAGTGAGCAATAAGGTCTGATTAGGGCTTCCAGACTAGACCTCATGACTGTTTTGTTAAGCCCAAAAGCAGAAGATGAATCCTTTTCCTAGGCATCTCCCTACAAATTGCATTCTGTTAATTGAAAGCCCTTTTAATTAACATTTTTAGAGTGCCCTTCTTGCATAACCACTAATTAATGTTGGCTCTATTTTGGCATGGCAGTATAAAATATCTTTTTTTTTTTTTTTCCCCCCAAACCATTGCATTGTGAAGAGTTTTAGGCCTTCTGAGTGGTTTTGTTTTTCACTGTTTCGGTAGCTTAACTGCATATATTTTTAATGCTTTTGTTTTTTCGTTTTTATTTTTTCCTGAAGTTCTGCTGCAGTCTGTCCTAGAAATATCCTGAACCATGGAGTTCTCCTCCATGCTAATTCTCTAAATGCCACAAAATCTTCCTGCATCCACATGAAGACTTTTCTAACCTTTTCTTACCTAGAAAACAATGCCTGTCTGCTGCAGAGAAATTCAGCCTGCTCTTGACCATGCTGTTTCAATACAGCCACATTTTATCTCACTAAATATTCTACTTCTAAATGAGAAGTAGTTTTAAAAGTAAAATTTTAGTAAATTGAGCATTTCCTCCCTTTTTCACCACAAAATAAAACCCTTTTCATCCCTAGACATACACGGCTTGTTGCAGCCTCACCACTGCTGAGCCTCAGCAGCATGGTACAGTGGAATTTTATTTTTCTGAATTAGAGAAAGTCTCCCTCATTTGCACCCTGTGGGATGTCTGCCCTCTCTCTCTCTGTGCCTGTCTGTGCTGCTGCATGTGGGAACAGCTGCTGGAATCTGAGGGCAGCTTCTGAGCTGGAAGAAGTAGGCTCTTACAGCATAATGCCCAGACTGATTTGCTGAAGGGCTTGTGATGTAATCTGCCAGGTTCTGGAGGGTGCCAGCCTGCCACCTCCCACCGGCAGAGAGCACCTGGAGTCAGAGCCAGTTTGGAAGCAAGGGCAGGCAACTATTGAATGCTCCCAGATGACCCCAGACATGGTGCTTTTCCTACCTAACATTTTTCCCATGCAGACACCCATTTTTCAAACCCGGCCAGTGTACTTTGCTCTGAGTAAGGGTGGGTCTGGCTGCTCCTCAGTGGATGGATTGTACTGTTCTGAGCTCTTCTGACTTAGTGACCCTAAGTGATCCTTCTTGAACCTTTCTAGATCCTCACTTGCTCTGAGATCTTCAGATAGGAACAGACACCATGATGTTCTTTCATTCCTAGTGGCCAAAAAGATTGCAAGAACATTATTTCTACAGATGGATGTGAACTTGTCCTAACCATCCAAGTCTTTTTCATCTTCATATTAGATTACTTCAGCATATTTCTACAAAGGGCTATGCCAAGTGCAGCGTACAGCAAAGTTAATAATGGAAGAATGTAGAAGTTAAAAGTAAATCTGGTGTTTTAAAATTCATTCATGTTAATAATGCAAACTGCTACTTTTTAAAATTCCTCACTATATTTTTACAGTGCTACTTCAAAAATATCTCCATAAAGAAGGCTAAAAATCAAATACAACTCATAACTTTTTAATTTGCTTACGATTTTAATGGAGAAGCTGCTGATGTTCTTTCTTTCAATGATTCTCCCAAAGACCTTAGGAGCGTGGGATGAAATCCAGGAAAATTTGTGTATTTGCTTTTGTCTTTCTGTTGCTTGAGCCAGCTCTGCAACACTGCAACCCTCAGTGAGGGTTCTGTGCTGATGACATGTAAGTGGGCTGTCAGCTCCAAATGATGCCCTAGTATGAGCTTTGCAAGAGGATAACCAAATCGGTTCTTTTTAAGCTTTGCTCTGAGTTTTGTGGTCTATGTGGGAATATATTCTAAGGCCTGAAAAGCTTGATGTTTTCACTCTTTCTTTCTAAAAGGTGGTTAAATTTCCCATGGGATTACCTGATGTAAAAAGCCTGAAGAGACAGAAGTCTGAATATTTGGAAACAGTAACCGCTGGCATGGTGTTGGATGCTCAGATGGGTGGGTGCTACTGTAGTCACACAAAGGCTTCTCTTTATGTGTTTTCATACTGCTAACATACATCTAGCTTTTTCATATAGCTCAAAAGCTGTTTTTTATTTTGTGATACTTAATGGAACCTTTGATATGGGGCATTTTGGCAGATTAACATAGACTTAGAGCAGTTTAACTGTTCTTAGGTGCAGTACGTTCACTGAGCTGGAAATACTTTGCTGGAAAAGTGTATATGGAAGAAAGGAAAGTATTCTTAATATCTCTAAGTTACATATGATTAAAAAGAGGTTGAAAAAGCTTGGCAAACAGAATTTGCACCTTCTAAACACCAGAATGGGTAGAAGTACCAGGCCAGTTCTGGGAACTTGAATTTTAATTCCCACAGAATGCAGGTTAGAGGGTTGCAGCTGCAAATAACCCAACTTGGTGGTTCCCAGTCAGTACCTACAGGAAATGCATGAACTGCTGCAGCCACCTCTATAATGGAAGGCCCATGGACAAATCAGGAAGGTGGCCTTTTTCCTCACGTCTGACTCTAAGAAAAATTGAGCTCCATTTTGTCTGGGATCTTTCTTACTGAAGACCACCAGCAGCAAACAAGAAGCACCAGATGGAGGCAATGCCCCCACCAGGACCACACCACCCTCTCAGCACCTGCCCTCACCTGGGGTCCCCCACCCCTAACCATGCTCCAGGAGCCTGTGAGTGTGGCAGGTACATGATAATTTGAGTCTTGTTGGGATTTACACAGCTCTGACTCCATGGCGGGTGCTAGTCTTCTTGCCCTGTTAGACCCATTCTGCTGGGTGTGCAGAATGACGGATACTCAGGAGCTGTCTGTCCCTCTGAAAGCCATTTGCTACCCCCTTCCTGAAACAGCAAGTGTTGCAGTCCAGACTAATTGAGTTCACAAGCTCTCCAAAAGAATTCTTTGCGGATGAAATCTAACAAGGTAAATGAAATCCCCCTCTGAGAAGGGATCCTTGAAAAGGATGTGGGAATAAGTGCTGCCTTTCTCCTACCTACAGAATGTCAGTGCCTCTAACTCTGGCTGCTTGTAAAGCATCTGTAAGCCACCAGTCTCCTTTGCATTTGCTTTGCAACTCAAAGAATCCTTAACTTGAGGCCTTACTGTTCCCTAGTGACCAAATTGTTTTGGCCCTGGAGCTGGCTGCTCTCAGGCAGTCCATGGAAGCAGTGCAGGATTTGTCCCCAGCTCAGTGTCTCTTTTTCGCAATGTTTACTGTGTTAGCTGAAGAATTTAAAAGGGCTAGTTTCTTCATTTATGGCCACTGATGACTGTGGGAGCCCTTTCCAGGCTCGTATTTGCCATCCACTTCCCCAGTGGAAAGCCAGAAGGAGCAAGAGGAATCTATTTCCAACTGTTTAGCTGTATTTTTTTTTCACTGCCTGCATCTCTGCCTGCAGTACTGCTAATGCTCCCAAAGCACCTGAAGTCATTTATTTTCTAGCTCTGCCTGTGGCAGTGGTAGTGCACTCTAGAAGGTTTTACTTGAGGCCTTCTGGGCTTGCTCTAGGCATATGAGAAAATAAATAGACTTAGGAACAGCATGTGTTAAATCCATGGT
Source organism: Rhabdornis inornatus (assembly GCA_013397075.1). Lineage (NCBI taxonomy): Eukaryota > Metazoa > Chordata > Aves > Passeriformes > Rhabdornithidae > Rhabdornis > Rhabdornis inornatus. The sequence continues at coordinate 17,057 of VWZS01003037.1, read as the reverse complement.
GGGTGTCTAGACTGCCAAGGTTTGTATACATTTTCACTTTTAATAAGTGTACATAGATGTATTGCCAAATATCTGGTAGACAAACATACTCTAGATGCTGCAAACTTTCTGTTGGTATGGTCCTCTCAGGAGCCATTTGAACAGCATCAGCTTCCCTTTATAAATACTAACATTTCTTTAAAAACTTTAAGGACTTTTGATGGTCTCCATTTAATTACTAAAATCTTTGCTATGTTTGTCTCGTTTTATGCACTTTCCTGGGTCATCCAGAGACCTCTGTGTGTTAGGAGGATGCTCTGTCATTGCCAGGGCTGTTTAGATCTTACTACTCTGAATGGAGATGTGCATGCACAGTCCGGGGGTTTGGGCGAGAACAGGTGAGGAAAGCAGCTAGTTGGCAGGTTTTTTTTGTTGTTGTTGAAAAATTATGAGGTTTGGCATGATTAAATGGCTACAGGCTTCAAAAGCAATAGGACTTTCATTCTTCTCTATGATTATATATGACTGGGAGTCAAAATTGGTCCATTTATTTCCACAGCTGGTTACTTAGGAAGTGCCTGGTCCATGCTTTGAATAACTTGTGGTTTCCCACCCTTCTGATGGTCTTTTGCAGATGTATCACATCACATTTCTATCAGTTGTGTTCCTTTAGCTCAGGTGGAACCACTAATGTGATCTCTTCACCTTCATTGGCAGATTTCTTGACTGTTGCCTCAGTCATGTAAAAAAGCCCAGAAAAGCTGCTGGCTTCAAGGTGGGCCAGGTGAACAGGACTGCTGTTCCCAGTTTGTAGCCAATCAAGCCTCTAACCCTGAGCCTCCAGCTGGGAAGATGTGAGGAAGGAGCATGAGAGGGTAAGCCAAACCAGTTTTTTGCTTATTTCACTTGAGCACTTTTCCTCATTCCCGTATATCTTGCTAGCAAGGACACCTGCTGCTTGTCTGACAGCTGGCTAAGGCTTAAGCTGGAAAAGAGCTCATGAGATATTAAAAATTTCTGCAATTTGAGCTCCCATGTATCTTCCCTACTTACCACAGGGGAGACAAATCCTCTTACCCAACTGTCAAATAAGCCCAGCAGCAAAGCTAGAAATGAGGAAGTGAGCTCTGTGTGACTGTCTGGTCTCCATGGGAGTTCTGGGGAGTGCACTTGGCCCTCTGCTTTAGAGGTTTTCCATGGAACTTTATGGGGACCTGCAGGGTCATCCTGGGCACCCTGGCACTGAAAAGGTCCACCCTGTTTAGAAAACTCATCTAAGGTGGCAAAATCAACTTGAGAGATTTATATGGTTTGAAGTTAGAGATGAAAAGGGGAACTTTTCATCAAATAATTAATTATTTTTATCATGCTGCTGCCCCCTGGCTTGCTCTCCAAACATTTCTCTGATGGTCTTTGCTCACAGGGGTCATAGGAAAGCCTCTCTTTCCAATGAGGAGAGGTAGAGGAGAAGAAAAGTCTAAAAAGAATTTGGTCTTTTTCTTTCCTCCATGAAATGAAAGACATGAAGTTTTCAGGAACATCATGTCAATTTCGTCTTGCTGTGGAATAAGACCAGTGCTACACACAAATAAAGATATTGGGGTACAAAATGAATACAAACCAATATCTTATTTCAGTGCAAGCTGGAATGGCTGAACAAGAAACACAAAGCATCAGGTCTGTGTTCAACAGAAGCTACAAGAAACCATAAAAAATAAGACTTCTTTGCCCTTTTTCTGAAGTTACTCAGAAAGCTACAATTTAAAAATAACAGATGATTCTTATGAATTTTCCTTCCTAGGAGTTTATAAATACCTCAGGTATTTTTGTTTTGGACTGTGTTTGACATTCAAGCAGCCCTGTGCAGGTGTATATATAAGATAAGTAGCTCTAAAATGCCTCTTTGAAACATTTTATATCCTTCTGAGCAGGCTCTGCACTGAAGCATAATTGACATTATGGCTTCTATCCTACATCTCTTAAAATTTGAAAGCAAAACATAAGAAACTGATTTCTCCAGTGCACTCCCCCAGGTCACAGTCTGAACACAGCTGTTTGTTAGCAATGTGGGCTTTTAAAAAAGGTACCTTCTCAGGAGGTGAGAAGAGGTGCTCCATGAACTTTGCAGCCCCTCTGCTGAGGCTGCACCTGAGCCAGCTGTTCCCCAGGTCATACCAAGACAGGTACAGGGATGATTCATAAAGTTAGTCTCCAGGAAAAGGCAGATTTCTTGAACAAGAAGGGTATCATTGAGACCTTTCAAAGCTCTGGGTTACTCATCTTGAATGAGGTAACTGTCTGCAGAGTAACCTGGCAGGAAAACTCACTCAGTAAAGCAGTTTTTCAGAATTTGCTGTGATTGGGCATTTATCCACTATTTAGTTGGCACCCATCAGGATAGCAACTAATTGAAACCAAAGGGACTAATCACGGTGTAAGATACTGGGCAATGTGAGTAATGATAATACTATTTGGCCTTCAATTAGTCACTTAGAGTTAATTTCAGAACTGGAGAGCTTAGATTGGATTCACTGCTCCTCCACGTGGGTTCCTTGTGGATTAATTTGTGGCTTCCACAGAAAGGGGCTGGTGACTGCAGAACTGCTGATCTCTGCAGGTGCTTGCACCACTTTCCTATCCCTTCCATTTATCACTTGAGAAACTGCGATTTTTCTCCTCTTTTGTCACAAAATAACTGTGGTCTCTTAGGTGTCTCAAATCTTGCAGATTTCTCTAGGTGCCAGCTAAATTACAGCAGCTTTGCTGCAGGATAATAAGCCTGACTACCTTCCAGCTGGTTTCTTTGCTGGTTGTCCAGCTGCTAACCTGACCAGGAAAGTGCTATGGATGGATGTCTGTCATAACACAGTGTTTGTTTTTCCTTACCTTGCTGTAAGTATATTTGATTAGGGTTGAACAGCTGAAATCTGTGAGAATTAAATTTCTTGATTATTGTCTATTAACATCTGTGCAGGGAAACTGGTTTTAATAAGGATTTCAGAATATTCTAAGTTGGAAGTGATCCACAAGGATCATCAAGTCAAACTCTGTGAAAATGGATGGATGGGAATTAATTTTTTTTTCTCTTCACTGTTGGGTTTCTTTTAGGAATATGTTTTTGTGGAAACTTGTTTTTGTTTTACTTCTCCTGTCATTTCCTGTACATTTTAACATGAAGAATGACTACTGTGGTGGTTGCTGCTGAAAAATTTTGGATGGGCAGATAATTTTGGTGTACCCTTAGCATGTGTCCTTTGAGGTCTGATTTTTTTTCCTGTGTTGTGGCTATTGTAATTTGGTGTGAATTGATGCTATGGCATTGCCTCTGATTGTTAGATTTGATATTGCTGTGAATTTAGAGAGGCATTTTTGTGTTAATAAGTGTCTCTGTTTCTCTGTAAAGGTCATATGTTCCCCCCCACCCCTGCTGCGTAAAAGCTCCCCGTGGACTTATACTAGAGTCTTTTCTTGGCTTTGTCTCCTTGTTTTTGTTTGTGCTTGGCTTGAGCAATTATATGTATTGCAGTGAGTAACATATCATTTGCTGAATCCTGCAAGGAAAAAAGTCTCCTATTGTTCATAGGGTTTTTTATTTATTTATTTATTTATTTT
>VWZS01003037.1:0-13434 GCA_013397075.1 Rhabdornis inornatus | reverse complement strand
TTTTTTTCTTTTGAGTACCTACCTTTGTCTGTTTGGTGAAATGAATCCTTCACTCAAAAATAATTTTCAGCAATATGTATACCTGTACCAGGACTGAAAGACAATCTCACAATGACAAGCATACACATGTTTTAGCAGTGGCTAAAATAGCATTAGAAAGTGTCACCAGGGCTGAGGAATCCATTTTGGTATTTTTGGTCTTCTGTATTGCTGCTAATGAATCATCAATGGGATGACATCTTGACTAAGTTTTAAGTGGAAACAGCTTCAAAGAAAAATTGCTGTTACACCTACAGTGAAATCTAGAGCTCAATATCCTGCAAAAGGCAGTGAACTCCTCCTGTGTAGAGGAGTGGCAACATAGGTCAATGCTGAGCTGAAGCACAACAACAGCAATCAATTTGAATATGATTGCTGCAAGATCTGATTGTTTCCACCAAAGATGATCTCTAACAGAGCTTCTAGTATGGACTACCAGGCCTATGGCTAGGGGGAAGCTGCTGAAGGGAGATGGGCAAAGCAAAAGGCATTTTTGACGTATCTGAAACAAAAGCACTAGAAATTTAGATGCTGTCTAGTCACAGCAGCACAGGAGTAGATCCTCACCCAGCTCCAATTTATGAAACTTGAAGGTCTGGCTTCTCTCAGGCCCCAGCCCCTGCAGTCTAAAGATGCTGAAGAGTTTCATAAGGGTGTATAGCTACTGTTCTCACTATTAAAATGGGCAGGAAAATGAACCACAGTCATATACTTTATCAGTTAGGAGATTAAAGCTGTAAAAAGAATTATGGCTACCTATCCTCAGGAGTTTTGTGGTTGCTGAGCCTATTTTTCTTGGCTGAAACACAGATCTGAGTATACAAGTTTTCATGCTGCTGACTACCATGGGCCAAGCAGAGAGTTTAAAAACCAACCTTTTTGTGGAGTGAATATTTTCAATGTTCCATTCTTTCATTTTTCTGCTTTTTCACACTGTTCTGTGGGCTGTGAAAGCTCTCTGTGTTTTGCTGTCACCGCTGAGGATGTGACTCATCGGTGAAGGAAGGGATGGACACCAAATTTGTGTTCTGCAGTTTCTTTGCAGGGACACATCTACCCTGAGGCAGTTCTGCTTTATAAGTAGCAGGGGATTTTAGTGACTAGAAGAAAGTTTTGTTTTTTTTTACTAGGAATGATAAAGGTTATCTAATCAAGGCTTCTAAGAAAAATGCTTCCCTAAATTCCTTCCACTGTATGTTAATTGGGTTTTGTGTCAGAGTGTGATCTGTGGAGCCTGCACAAAAAGATGAGGACACCCTAGAGTGCCTTCTTTCCCTATATAGTTCTGATCTTGGAAGGGCCACTTCTCTGCTTTTGAGCACAATTCCAGAAAAATTGAGATAATCTTATTGATAGTACAGACAAAATCAGTGGGGGGTACCGGGGCTGTGATACATAGAGAGCTCCCCACAGCATTTTTCTCTGTGCAGCCATTTATTCTTTCCTTTGCCCCTTAGGTTGTTCCCACTGTCATGGTGCTGGGATGCTCCAGGGAGTTTTGCAACTTTGCTGAGTAAATTAATAGCTAGTTCACCTGGGGCACAGGTGGTTGTGGTTTACTGGACACCACTGGGAACCAAGTCACAAAATTTTGCTTCTGGACAGATCCAAATCCCTTCAGAGGGCTTGGTCTTGCCTGTGAAAAGGCCACAACTGTGTTGAGCTAGCTGGAAATACCGATGTATTTACTTAAAAAAAAAAAAAAAAGCTTTTTGGCTTTATAATGTCTGTTCAAGCCCAAGGAAAGCAAAAAGACCTTTTTCCAAATGTCTTAGGTTGCAATACAGGATGTGACCAAAAGCATGTATTCTATCACCATCTGTTGAAACCAGGTGGGACAGTGATCCTTATCTCCGTGGGAAATATTCTCTGCTAATGGGCCATCTGTTAAAACCAGGTGGGGCAGTGCTCTCTACCTTTTCCACAACCCATCCTTCCTCCAGGAAGATATTGTCTGTTAATGGGCCATTGAGTTCCACTGCATGATTGATAAAATTATATCATCCCATTGGGAGATGCTCCAGCCAGGGGGAAGAGTCAAGCATTTCCCACATAGATAAAAACTGAGATTTGGAACACCAAGGCAGCCTTTTTTCCACTGGACTCCAGAGGAAAACAGGACCTTTCCACATCATCACTGGACCTTTGGAGGGAAACTGCATCCTTCTACAGGACCACTGCTTCAACTGAACCAATATGTCACTCCAGGAGGACTGCAGCCACCATTTAATGGGACTGCTACCAACACCCTGACTAACTGATGGGGTGTCAGGCTGTATTCTGACTCTGTCAGTGTTGTTGGGTTTGTTCTCTGTAATACTGTATTTCTATTTTAATTTTCCTAGTAAAGAACTGCTATTCCTATTCACATATCTTTGCCTAAGAGCCTCTTAATTTCAAAATTATAATAATTTGGAGGCAGGGGGTTTACATTCTCCATTTAAAAAAAAAAAAAAAAGGCTTCTGCATTTCTTAGCAGACACCTATCTTTCAAACCAAGACACCAAATAAATCAGTTCTACTAATTGTCAAGGAGGACTCTGTCACCTGAGAAGCAGTTCTGTTCCTAGGGGATTTGCAGCTGGCCTGATGTGTGAATGAAAAACAGGAATATTAGACTGGAGAACAATCATGAGATGACTGCACAATGCAGTGACTTTTTCTGGTTTTCAGACCTTGGAAGGAGCTTATCAGCAATGAATCTAGAAGCACCTTGCTCATGTAAGATTGACATCAGTATGATTGAACATGTGTAATTGATGTAGTAAGGCTGTAGTATTGAGTCTTAGTCATAATGGTTTTTTGAGTGATGGCGTGAGGAGCAGTGAAGCATTTCGAAATATCCCTCACCTTCAGACCATTTTGTTGACTGGCATGCGTGGAAGATGATGGGTAAGAGTCCTGCGGAAGGGAAAGCTGCTCAAAGCCCCTTTTGATCTTGAAAAGGTGATAAGTAGTCTTCACCTTTAAACAAATTAGAATTGTTTATTCTCTGAGTGTCTGCTGGTTTAGGGCATCATGGGAAGACGTTTTATGTTACGAGTTCTTTCAACAAATGTCTGTAATGTTTCTCAAACTCTCTCACTACCATTGATGGAACTGCTGTGATTTTGCTTTTTCTGTTAAAGGTGTGTAGGAACCTAACTCTGTAAGCCCATGAATTTGAAGAAAATGAATGTGTTTCATCCAATTTCTTATGGCTTTAATCACAGTGGGTTTTGATAATATAAGAACAGGGAAAGGACAACTTGTTATGATGGACAGTTTAGTCTTTCCTGCTGGTATGATACACTGTCTGGAGTAGAGAACTGAGAAGCATAAATTACGATTTTAATACTGATAAGCAGTAACACTGGGGGAGGGGAACTTAAGAAAATGTTGCATCTTAAGTGATATTACATCTTAATCACAGTTCTCAGCTGAGATCCACAAATCTGATTCATCCTTGAAGTTTGCTGTTTCCTAAATCTCTCCACCCCACAATTGTTGTTTCCTTAACCCTTAGTAGATTGGTGACATCTTCTGTGGTGCAGAAGTGACTGTCCAACAGCTTCATGATGGGAATTTTTTGTCCATGCTAATTACATGACCAAAGCAATCAGCAGGCTAAGTATCTGTCTGCCCCTTCTGTGATTTTGGGTAAACTCATAAATGTAAATGACATCTTAATACAAAGAGAGGGAAGTTAGATAATCCCCCTAGTCCTCTACAAGCTGTGTTTCTTCCTGCTTCAGCCTCTTGGACTGAATAGAAAAGGAGTAATTGAGGAGCAGATTGAAAAGATGCAACTTGACTTAATCACAAATGTGTCACTGGCAGTGACACTTGAAGTGTCTCTTACACCCAGCCGTTCATTCTGCCTTGGGAAGAGACAGGTCCTTGTCAAAAACTTCTTACTGCATCTTGCCTCTCTTGGAGGCAGGACAGGCTTTTATCAGATTCTCAAGCTGATCTGACATAAGAGAAATTAAAAATCCTACAGCCAGTCACTTGATGACCAAGCAGCCAGCCTACAGTTACTGCAGCTTGGGAGTACAAGGATTGATATTATCTGAGAACAAAGAATGAAATTGAATCTAGACTGGNAAACAGGTTTTTTCCACTTCTCTCTGAGAAAATTCTTCCCGAACCCGGTGGTGGGGGGAGGAGTCGTGGGGGTTTGCTCTCTGGGGGCTCCTTCCGGAGGTTTTCCCCCAAATTTGCCCTAAACCAGGACAGACATCAGGTCAATATTTCCCAGCAGTGAGGTCTAACAGATTGCAGAATACCTCTGGGTGAACAGTAGCAGAAATGCTGTTACATATGGTCTCTGTGTGAGTGTCCAAAACCCAGCATAAGGCCCTGTAAAAGGCAGTGCTGTGCCATCAGAGCCATAGAACTCAGGGGAAAGGGGTTGCTAACGCTGTGGTGTTGCATGGAGGGGGTGATGTTGCCATCTGAACTGCTTTCTGTAATGCTTTCCTGGGTCACTAGTGGCTTCCCAATTAAGGTGCTGCTGTGACATGGGAAAGGATGACTGGGCTCTGAATTTTAAGAGCAGCCTGTATATGCCTTTTGCAATTGTTTTATATGAGCCTGCAAGAGCAGGCTTGGAGGAATTCTTTTTAAAGGGCAAAAAGGGGGTCGTTTGACACTTCTCAGTAAGCTTGATAGGTGGAATAAACTAAAATATCCCATTCAACTTTGTTAGGAAAAATTCTATTTGCATGTTATACCATTATTAGCAGAGACAATGGGACAAACATTGCTATCCTGTTAATTATGGGCATGTTAATGATATATATTTCTACAGTCAAAGAGCATTGCAAGTCTATTTCCTATCTTAATTTTGTGCTATGTTGTTTGAAATGTTAATGAAGCCAGAATTCTCAAAGGTCATCCTCTGAATGCATTTTCTTTTTTTTCCTGTTTTGTTTCAGAACAATTTAAATGAGGTTTTGTACCTAGTGTTGCTAACACCATTAACTTTCCTGTTTAATTAATGAAGGTGTGGGAACATCTCTGCCCTGGTCAGTGAGTTAAATGAGAAAAGCTCTGTATTCTTTAAACCATCCCTTGGAATTTTCTTTCCATGACACATATCCTGCCCCTCTACTTTCCCCCAGCAACCCGTTCTTTCTTTTCATAGGCTGTGTGAAAGAATGGCGAAAAAACCAAAAAACCCCCACAGCTCAAAAACCAACAGAAAAGTCCAAATTTAGCAGAATTGAGTATTGTGTTTTCCAAGGAGCCACTTATCATCCTTGGAAAGTTTTGTTTCTTCACAGATAATAAAGGAAAGGACTGGTAATTGCTGGTTTCAGCTAATTGACAGAATTGTGTCATGAAAGTGGGAGAATTTCTGAGTTACCTTTGCTGATGACACTTGAAGGTTGTCTTAAATTTTCGATTGCTACCAAATTGAGTGTCCTTTGTCTGTGCTCATCATTAATCCAGTAGGTGAGTTTCATTTGTTTTTAATACTATTAGATGACAGGCAAATGGTAAGTATAAAGGATGTTTCTATCAACTCAGTTTAATATCGTGAAGTAGGTCCTGATCCAGCTTCTGCTTAGCAATCTTTCTGTGGGTTTCACTCAAAAATAGATGGAGGTTCTTAAGTATTTGCTGGTGGAAGCCTAATCTGACCTCTTGGGAACAAAAATGTTGATTAGGTAGAACACATGGCAAAAGGGATCCTACACACTCTCCCCACCAGGCAGAAGGTGGAACACAAGTGATTGGATACAAGTCTCTGCCTGGGGCATGGGAGAAGCTTGTCTTTGACGACTTTGCCTTCCTGGGTGCCCTTATACAAAAGATAATAGGCTCTGAAATCAGGACAGGGACATGAAGAGGTGGATGATGCTGGTGAAGGGTTTGAAGCACAAGTCTGATAAGAGTGGCTGAGTGAGCTGTGGGTGCTTTGCCTGGAGAAAAGGAGGCTCAGGGGAGACCACATTACTCTCTACACCTACCTGGAAAGAAATTGTAGCAAGGTGGAGATGAACCTCTTCTCACAAGTAATAGCAATAGGACAAGGGGAAATATACCAGAGGTGATTTAGATTACGTATTAGGAAAAAAATTTCACAGAAAAGATTATCAAATATTGTAACAGGCTGCCCTGAGAAGTGGTTGAATCACCATCCTTGGAGGTATTTAAAAGATGTGTAGATGTGATGATTAAGGACATGGTTAGTGGAGTACATGGCAGGACGGGGTTAACAGTTGGACTTGGTGATCTTAAATGTCTTTTCCAATCTACTCGATTCTGTGATTCTATGTTAGAGGAGTTGGTGACATCAGGTCACCAACTCCCACTTCATGACCATGTCCCAAAGAAAAAATGTTGTCATCGGTGGCTGCTTTCTGAAGGGAAGACAAGATCCAGTCTGCCAACCAGACTCACCTTTTGGGGAAGTATTCTTTGGGGGTTCTAGTTCAAGACAGTGCCAAGAAACTTCCTAGTCTGGTGTGTTCCTCAGATTGTTATCTGTTACTGCTTTTTCATGTGTGTACCAATGTTACACTGAGAAGTCCAAGAGAGATCAAAAGAGATTTCAGAGCGGTGGGGATATTAGTAAAGTGATCAGAAACACAGCTGGTATTTTCCTTTATCCCTCTCAGTTGTAGGGAATGCCATCAGGCAGATCCAGTTTACCTGTACCTGCCTCTGAAGCTGGTGCTGCTGACAGAATGTGAAGGTTTTCAATCATGGGAAAGTCAGACTTGGATGTTGTCGTCGGAGTCCATAGGTTACTCAGCCAGGATGATGACACTGATATATTGTTCTATAAGGAATTAAGGGATATCTGTAGATCAGGTACCCTTATCCTTATGGGAGACTTCAGTTACTCAGATTTTAACTGGGACCATGATAAAACAAATGTGAACAAGTCCAGAAAATTCCCAAAGCATGCTGAGGATAAGTTTTTGATATGAGTTCTAAGGGAGCCAACTAGAAAAGGCAGGCTCCTAAACATGTAATCTATCAATGGAGATGATCTAATGGGTGAAATTATAATTGGTAGCTGTCTTGGCCACAGTCATAATGAAATGCTTAATTTTAAAAGCTTTGACATGAGAAAAACTCTTGTCAGAGTTGCCACTCTGGGTTTTGGAAGAGCAGACTTCAGGCTGCTTGAAAAACTAGTTAATAAGGTCCCCTAAGAACCTGCTTTCAAGGGTAGTGGGGTGCTGGTTGCATTTTAAGAACCATCTTTAAGAGTGCAGGAGCAGGCAATTCCAATGTGTCATATGTCAAGCAAGCAGGGCAGAAGCCTGGCTTGGCTGAACAGGGATCTCCTGGAGCTTTAGCAGAAAATGAAAGTGTATGTGTTTTGGAAACAAGTCCAGAGTATGTGGGAGGACTACAGAGATGCTGTTCAGTAGCACAGGCAGAAAATTTGTATGGCCAAAGCTCAACTAGAGTTGAAGCTTACCAGTAGTATGGTGGATAACAAACACTTTTTGAAGTATGTTAACAGTAAAAGGACCTCTAACGTAAACCTTAGCCTGTTACTTGATGAAGTTGGTCACCTCACAAATATGGATGAAGATAAAGCAAGGGATGTTAAATGCTTTCTTTGCCTTGGTCCTTAACACCACTGACGGGCCCTGGTACACCTAAACGCCTGGGTAAGAGGATTCCAGCTGGAGGAATGATAAACTCCCAGCTGACTTTAAACTGGTATAGGATTTGCTCCTGTAACTGAATGCTCATAAATCTGTGGAACCCAGTGGGATTGATCCCCAATTACTGGAAGAGCTGGTCAATGTTACTGTGAGACCTCTCTGATATTTGGCAGTTTTAGCAATCTGGAGATGTCCTAGTTGACTGTAAACTAGAAAACGTCATTCCAGTTTTCAAGAAGGGCAAGAAAAAATACCCTAACTATTACAGGCCTGTCAACCTCCCTTTGGTGCCTGAGAAAATGGGTTATGGAAAACATTATTCTGGGAGTTACCAAAAACACCCCTTGAAAGACAATTCAGCTTTTGGTCAAACCCAACATGTTCATGAGGGAAAAGCCATGCCTTGCAAATTTAATATCCTTTTTTATGTCTAGGTTATCCTTCTAATGGACAAAAGGAAGTAAGTGGATGTGTTGTTTTTTCTTTTTTTTAATTTTCTATTTTTAGCAGGGCTTTGATTATAGCTCTCACAATATCTTGCTGAACAAAATGTCCAGCATATAACCAGATACATATGCAATATGCTAGGTGAACAACTGGCTGAATAGTTGGGCTCAAGGAGTTGTAGTAAATTGGATAGCATCTGGCTGGTGGCCAGATGGTGTATCCCAGGGCTTCATTTTAAGGCCATTTTTTTCATGCTTCAGTGCACTGTAAGTATGCTGATAATACTAAATTAGGAGAAGCTGTTGATTTCCTTGAGGGCAGAGATTCCTTACAGAGAGATCTTGATAGATTGGAGAGCTGGGCAATCACCAAGTATGTGGCATTTAACAAGAACAAATGGCCATTTCTGCACCTGGGAGTGAGTAATTCTAGATGTGCTTATAGATGGGGGAAGAAGAGGCTGGAATTAAACCCTTTAGACAGGGATCTTGGGGATTTGGTTGATGACAAGCTCCATATGAGTCAAGAATATGTTTTGGTAGCCCAAAGGACCACTTGAACCCTATCCTGGGATACACTATATAAGCACAATATAGCTAACGGATCAAAATAATTGATGTATCTCAACATTAGTGCGGCCTCACTTCAAAGAACTAAGGGCAGCTTTAGGCTCCATTGCATAAGAAGGGATACAAAATATCAGAATATATCCAAAGACAGGCAACAAAGATGGGGAAAGGACTAAAGGGCATGATTTAGGTTCTGGGGTTACTAAATTTGTTCAGCTTAGAAAAGAGAAGGCTGAGGGGTGACCCCATTGTCATCCAGAATTTACTCATGATGGGGAGCAGAGAGGGAGGAAGGTGCTAATCTCTTCTTTCTGGTGTTCAGTAATAGCAAATGGCTTAAAGCTGTGTCAGGGGAAATTCAGGTTGGACATTAGGATAAAGCTCTTGACTGAGAGGGTGGTCAAGTACTGGAACAGGCTCCATGTTCAAGAAGCACGGGGAGAATGCTATTGGATTTAGACCGTAATTTGTATGTTCTCCTGCATGGAGTCAAACTCAATGATGCCCATGAATTCTTTCTATCATTCTGAACTGTAGCCCAACTCCAATTTTTAAAGTCTCTGATATGGTAGGGTGAAGAAGAAAATGGCCAAAATAGTAGTATGCAGATTTTGGTCTTTACTGGATTAGTCAAAACTGGAGTGAAGGGAAACAGCACAGGGTTTTAATGAGGTATTTTTTTGTTATGCTGGAGTGTACCCATAAATATATGCAGATGAGGTAAGTCTGAGACCTTTTGAAGTAAGCTTGTTATTCTTGTAATTTAGATATCATGATCAAACTGCATGTAGGGGGCCAGCATGCTGGTGGAATTTTACCTGCTTCTAATATGAGGAATCCAGAGTTTACCTCTTGTTTCTTCCATGAAGGTGACTTTGGTTCATTTCTTACATTTCTCATTTCATTACTGAGATTGTCAACATTTTTTACCTTCGCTGCCTAAAGCTGGAGAGTTCCTCAAATATTATTTTTATCGCATGTGTTTCCACCCACATCTCTGAATTTGCATGATAGAGCACTTCAAGGGCAACTTTCCAGGCTGGAGACTCAGCTGTCATTCAGGTGCTGGGGACATTTAATCAAGATTCTGAGTGGGATTCAGCATATGCAAAACATGCAATCATTGCACAGGCACTGATGCTTTGTCCCTGTGTGGAGATGGGGAAATATTTACCCTGTGGCCTAGAGCTCTGGATACAGAGAGGAGACCTTTGTGGGAAAAAGTCTATGTTATTTGTAGTTCAAGAACATGCACTAGCTTAAAAGCAGGGTTGTGGCCATACAACCCTCTAACTTTATGCAATTGCAGAGGTTAGGGACCTCTCAAAATAATACTGTGAACAAAAGCTGGGTTTTGATAATGCCAGCTACAGGCAAGGTCGTTTTTTGAGGATGACATCACTGGAAAAATTAAACAAGAGTGCTGTTGGACTTGATGAAGCTCAAGTGACAGGTTTGTGGGAATACTTGCCTATTGAGTGCAACAGTAGAGCTGCCCTAGATCTGTTTCCTGATGCTGCAGGGGAGAAAGGCTCTTTTTCTCCCTTCTTCTTGCTGACGTTTTCAAGCAGCAATTGATGCAAAGGCTGATCTCAGCTTAATTTGCAATGGAAAACAGATGAAAAAACCTCCAGGCAGAGATTGTCCTCTACTAAATATTAAATGAAAGCGAGGGTTTGGAGGAACATATACTGGTGTACATCTTAGACAAAAGTTTCTTATGCTTCTGCGCACAAAGTATAGAGCAGTATTCTCCCGTTCCCTCCCCTACCCCCCAAAAAAGGAAAAAGAAAAGGCAAATGCCCCTGCCTCTCCCCCCCACCCCCCACTGACGCCCCCAAAATATGAAGAAAAAATACACCAAAGTGAGGTTATGTTGTGGGGGGAGTCCTTAACCCCAACTACTGGGCAATGCCATCTCCTACATCCCTGTTTTGGGAGATTAAATAGTTTAGCGATGTGTGTGCTAGCCACCCTGTGCTATTATCCAGCTGGGAATTCTTTTATCATTATTGATTTAATCACAAGGTCTGGTCTTGTACCCAAAGCACTAGGACATCCATCAAGATCGATTTTGCTCTCTATGGCTTTTTATTTTACTTTCTTAAAATAAAGACTGTATATTTGGTTTCATATCAGAAATCAGCTTTGAGAGAAGATGGATTTTTTAGCAGATCTTGGTATTTTATGATATTTACAAGGTGCAGAAAAAAAAAAGTGACAATAACTTTTCCCAAGTAGCCCAAATAGTTAAATGGAAGTTCTTTGTAGTTCCCTTGCAAAAAATGTCTTTTTTTGTGAGGTAATTATGGATTTTCATGAGCACTGCTTGCTAATCAGGTTTAATGACACTAAACCCAAATTACATTATAGTTATTTTCCATGACTGTGTTGGAGACATGCTGCATTAACCCAAAAGAACAAAGCATAGAGATGACAACAACACGAATAAGAGTAAAAAGAAAAAAGGAAACAGTAGAGAAGTAGAATGACTTGTGGCTCTACTTCCTGCACAATGAGAGAGGCACAGCACTAGAGGAACAATTGTGGTAAAATTAATGATGATAACATTGTACTTGAATCTTCTGGGAGTCTAAGGCACCCTGGAAAAATATTTGCTCTGAGTTTTATCATCCTTATTGCAAAGTCTAGCTGATTTAGCTAATGGAAAACCTGTGTAATGTTTGGTTGCATTTTTTTTGTATAATGTGTTACTGCTTTTTTCTTGCTAAGTCTAAAGTCTAACCTTCAGTTATAAATGAGTAATAATGGAGTCAGCTTCAAAAGAAAGGGTTGTTCTGACCTCCCCCCCTCCCCTGCAAAAAAAAAAAAAATTCCAAACCCTGAAGGTAATACAATTTGCATGTTTTTCTCCTGGCTGGATAATAATTTTGCAGAGCCTGTCCATATAGTCCATATAGGCTGTGCTTTAAATAGAGAGTTGATAGGAATTTCACTGAGCTGAGGAAAGGGTATGATCATAAGGGAAGTATCTTAACCTTCATACATGGAGCAGACTTTTACATATACAAATCCTCTTTAGTCCTGGGAAGAAAATAAGACAACACACTGACACATTTATATCAATTTTGCTATTTTGTTGTGTGTTATTTAAGAACCCTCCTTGTCATTTCTAATGTGTTGTGGAGGATAACATAAATTACCTTGTGAATTTCCCTCTATAATTTTCCCTTTTATAATTTTTTCCCTGCTATAATTTTGCTTTCTAAGCTCCATAAAACACCACAAGCACTTTGCCTGTAATTAGCATGTGAGTTATTCCTGGTATTGTAAAGCATTAACAGACTTGTAACTGTTGTCTCTTGGCACTATGCATCTCTCACAAATGGGGCTGTGGTCTAGGATATCATCAATCTTTTCTTTGTGGTTCAGAAAGGGAATCTATTTTTTTTATAAAAAAGACCCATTGGTCTTTGTGATCTATAAATCATTCTTTCCAAAGAAACCCTTTGAGATACCAATTCAAGGTAGTCTCACAGAATATCACTTTATAGGTTTTTCTTAGGATGGAAGATAATCCTTGTGTCTATCAAAAAGGAAGATCTGAACTATTTTTCACTGAATTTTGCAACTTCAGAAGAAGCTCTCTAAAGGCCTAATATCACCACCTCTAATCTTGTGTCTTGCACAAAGTTACAGCTTTTTCGTCAAAACACCATTTCTGTAATGTCGAAGTATGAGATGACTGAATTATAACCAGGATCATATAAGATGGCATTCTTTACAGCACTGAAAATCATTAGACCTGTTAATGAGAAACATTAGCTTCTCATGTGTGTGGGTTTGTTTTTTTTTTTTTTTGCATGGGAGTGTATGTGGGTTTTTTAGTTTGGTTTTTTTGCTTTTTGTTTTGTTTTCCATCCCTATAAAACTGCTTTAGAGACCCTTCTGAATTAGCCCTTTTATCAGAGGCCTCCCATGCAACTAATTTTGAACATATCTTACATTCTGTGAGAAAATACCTGATATTAGCTGAACTTGTTCTGGTTGTACCTACCCATATAAAGACTATAAGCCAGTTCTCACACAGCACTTACAGGATGGCAAGGGTATCAGACACAGCCAGCATGGGTTTAGGAGGGGTAAGTCATGTTTGACCAACCTGGTCTCCTTTTATGACCAAGTGACCAACATGATGGATGCGGGAAAGGCTGTGGATGTTGTCTGTTTGGACTTCAGCACGGCCTTTGACACTGTCTCCCACAGGATACTCCTGGAAAAGCAGCCCATGGCTTGGACAGGAGGACTCTGCGGGGTTAAGAACTGGCTGGATGGCCGGGCCCAGAGAGTGGTGGTGAACGGTGCTGCATCCAGCTGGCAGCCAGTAACCAGTGGTGTCCCCCAGAGTTCTGTGCTGGGTCCAGTCATGTTCAATATTTTTATTGATGGCATGGATGAGGGTATTGAGTCTTTCATTAGTAAATTTGCAGATGACACTAAGCTGGGAGCGAATGTTGATCTGTTGGAAGGTAGAGGGCTCTGCAGAGAGACCTGGAGCAGTTGGATATATGGGCAGAGTCCAATAAGATGAAGTTTAACAAGTCCAAGTGTTCAGTCCTGCATTTTGGCCACAATAACCCTCTGCAACATTATAGGCTGGGGACGGTGTGGCTGGACAGTGCCCAGGCAGAAAGGGACCTGGGCTTACTGGTTGACAGTCAAGTGAATATGAGCCAGCACTGTTACCTGGTGGCAAAGAAGGCCAGGACATCGTGGCCTGTTGCGGGTCGAATAGAGACTCT